>PVLD010005611.1:0-34669 GCA_004027595.1 Dinomys branickii | reverse complement strand
TCTATAGGTTCCATTCAAATCAGCTATTCCCCTTCTGGGTATTTTCCCAGAAGATCTGAAAACGTCATATCACTCTGATATATGTGCACCCATGTTTATAACAGCACAATTTGTAATAGCTAAATTGTGTAAGCAACCCAAATGTCCATCCACAGAAGACTGGATTAAAAAACTGTGGCATTTTTATATAATGGAATATTACTCAGCTATAAAGAGGGACAGATTTGGGGCCTTTGTAGGCAGATGGTCACAATTAGACACCATACTCACAAGTGAAATAAATCAGAGGTACATGTGCAAGCAACATATTGTGTCACTGGTGTAAGAACCTGAGGGTGGGAATATAAACTAAGAGGCGTGAAGGAAATCTATTCAAAAGTAAAGAACAGATGGGACGAGGGAAAGGAGAAAAGAAAGAGGCAAAAATGTATGTACTTATGTATGGATAGATGGATGGATGTATATACATATGAGCAGGATGGCTAACATGGTTCTACTATTGTCTTATGTCCCTTAATGTTAAGGAACAGTTGATGACTGGTTGTTGGATCAATCTTGTATGTTTATATGTGTTCTCCGGAGCATACACTTTGAAGATATCAATATGCAATGCAACAACTATTGTTGATTTTCTGTTGCTTTTTCTATAATTCAATTCTGATTATACTGTTATTGTGCTACTTTGTGTCTCTTTGTTAATGCTTTCCCTTTTTTCTTTTCTGTTGTTGATGTAGTTCTTTTTCTTTCACACTTTAAAAAGAAAAATTATATAAAAAAAAGAAAAAGGAAGGGATAATTATCTATGTATGTAAGTAAGTATGTGTATATATGCAGCATATCTAACATAGATGTACTACTGACTTAGGTCACTTTATTGTAAGGAATAGTTGATGATTAATTGTTTGATCAATTTTGCATGTCTATATCTGTTTTCCTGAATATACACTTCGAAGTTAACAATATGTAATGCAGCAACCATTGTTGATTCCCTTTCACCTTGTCTGTAACTCAGTTTTGATTGTACTATTCTTATGCTACTTTGTGTCTGTTTGTTAATATGTTTTTGTTCTTTTACTTTTAAAATAGAAAAAAAAAGCAAGACAAACAAATGGGAGGCCAAGGCAGGGGATAAAAAACAAATCAAAGCCCAAATATCCAAACACCCTCTAACTATAAAGGACTTTAACACTACAGCAACGAAAAAAGGAAGCCACAAAAGTCATATACATTATATTCAGGCTACCAGGAAAAATACGGTTTTGGACATTTTTTTGTGTTTTTTTTTTTTTTTTCCTGGTACCGGGGATTGAACTCAGGACCTTGCGCTTGCACTTGCCAGGCAAGCGCTTATGCCACTGAGCTATACCCCCAGCCGGTTTTGGACATTTTTTTAAAAGGCAGTTTTGTACGACTATTGATTCCTTTTGCACATTTCAAGGTAGTTACTTTGTAGTAGTAAACTTAATATAAGGAAAATGTCTTAGGAATCTGGATTTAACAAGAATCCTATTTCTGAAAGAAAACCAGTAGACAAGTTAGAGCACAAAACTAACCGTAGTAACTGGTAATGCAGGTATAAGTGTTTAACATACAATCTACTTTTGCAGCAATCTCATTTTCCTTCCAAACTATAAGTCCATTTTCCTTCCAAACTATAATCCTTCCTCAGAACTATAAATTCCAAGGTCATGGCCAAAGATATTATTAGTATAATTACTATTTAGGAATAATACCAGTAAGGCTTCAGTTGCAGGTTTCATAAATTAACAAAAATAGAAGATTAAGAAAGTGTCACGTGTCTTAATACTTAGACACAAAAAAATTCCTAATGTAGTGTAATGTAACTTTTACTTTTGTCTCTATTTGACAAAGTTGCTAACATGTTTTAAAGGTAGTGTTTCCCAGGACAGTTTTGATAGTAAAAAAATAAGATATGGATTTAAGCAGAGAGCAAAAAGACTCGTCTAGAATATAATGAATCACTCACTTTTAAAGGAATTCTTCAATAAGATCTCTATGTTTAATTTCTAAATACTTAAGATTCTGTATAAATTCTTAGCTAGTATTTTAAATCTATCTCTACAGAACTAAAAATATGTACAGTACCAATAGATTCTTTTTTAAATTTTTTATTTATTTTAAAAATAAAAGAAGGAAAAATTAACAAACAGACATCCACTTACAAAATAGGATAAGAACAGTACAGAGTTACAGACAAAATGGTAGGAAATTAAAAATAGTTCTTGCATTACACATTAATATCTTCAAATAGGAAAACAAATAGAGACATGCAATAGAGATCAAACAAGTTATCATTAACTGTTCCTTTCAGTAAAGCAATAGAAGACAGTAGTACCACTGTTAGCTGTCCTGTATATACATACATACATAATTTCTCCCTTTTTCCCTTCTCTTTTCCCACACCCCAGCT
This sequence comes from Dinomys branickii, assembly GCA_004027595.1. Taxonomy (NCBI): domain Eukaryota; kingdom Metazoa; phylum Chordata; class Mammalia; order Rodentia; family Dinomyidae; genus Dinomys; species Dinomys branickii. The sequence goes on along the minus strand of PVLD010005611.1, from coordinate 32,238 downwards.
GTCCTTTACTTTTGAACATTTCATTTCATTTCACAATGTCTATCATACCTCATAGTTTTTATTCACTCTTTCAGATTCTTACACTAGTGTGACAATACAATGCTTACATATGCAGGTCTGATTTATTTCACTTATGAGTATGGTCTCTAGTTGTGACCATTTACCTATAAAAGCCTCGAGTTTATCTTTCTTTACAGCTGAGTAATATTCCATTACATAAAAGTAACACAGTTTTTTATCCATTCCTCATTGGATGGACATTTGGGTTGCTTCCACAATTTTGCAATTACAAATTGTGCTGCTTTGAACATGGGTGCACATATATCACTGTGATATGATGTTTTCAGATCTTCTAGGAAGATACCCAGAAGAGGAATGGCTGGGTTGAATGGCACCTTTAGACATTTGCTGAGGAACCTCCAAAATGATTCCACCGTGGTTTCATCAGTCTGCTTTCCCACCAGCAGTGAAGAAGAGTTCCTATTTCTCCACAGCCATGCCAGTATTTGTTATTGGTTGATTTCTTAATAATAGCCATTCTTACTGGGGTGAGATGAAATCATCAATGCTGTTTTAATTTGCATTTCTCGAATGTCTAATGATGTTGAACATTTTTTCATGTATTTATTTGCCATTTGTATTTCTTTATCTGTGAAATATGTATTCATCTCAGCTGCCCATTTTTGGATTGGGTCTTTGAATTTGGAGGGACTGATGTTTTTTAATTCTGTGTATGTTCTGATTGCCCTACCATATTCAATGGCTTCACTTTTTCCTCCCAATAAGAAACAGAGAATAAATATTTGACAGGAAGAAAGTATTTTTGCCTCTTTTTTGACATAAAGGTCAAAGACGTCACATACACTCTTCCACATAAGAGAATTGCACTAAATGTGAGCATCTATTTTCAATATCTAAACTTCCTTTTATTGGGGTCTTTATTAACATTAGAATTGGTAGAAATGGCCAGGTAGCTTTTTGGGGGTTTGTTTTGTTTTGAGAAAAGTCTTACTTTTTAATGGGCTTTTTTAAACAGATAGCAACACAGAACTTTGAAAATGAATACCTGGCTGTTTCTCTGCAACTGAAATAATATAAGAATTGCAGTACTAATATCGAGGCTGTTAATGAACCCTCTACTGGTTGTAGTATATCTGACATATGTAAAGCTAAAGTAAATCTCAACAGGTCACCTAGATTTGATGAATCTTCTAACCACCAAAGAAACAAATACAGATACTTTCTTACAAGTGAATTTAAACTTGATATTCAATTAATGCCTTAGTAATTTATGATAATGAAAAAAAGCTGTCCAAACAACATTTCAACAAGGGTTTTTTCTGGGTACTATCTTATCTAGTGCTTGAGAATCAGTGATGTACTAAAACTCCCAAAAAGACTGCAGGACCATCAGCTTCTCAACCAAAGATAACGGATTGACTACTCTTAACAACCTCCACAGATTTCCCCAATCTCATTCATTCAGTAGCACATTTCTTTTCTGGTATTTGGTACTACTATAACACAAAGTTCTTCTTTTAGTATATATAACATGAATTGTTTGCACAACAAGTTTTGCAGCATACTTTCATCAAAAGAGAAAACACATGGTAAACATATTGTTTAGCACTTTAAATTTTGCATGGACCTTAAAATTAGTAACAAACTTTCATGTTTTCCTAATTTATTCATGCCTAAATACTGAAATCTTTCTTCACCTCTGTCTTCCCATCTTCGTGCATTTTCAGAATCATAACTTTCCTGACATAAGTGGTCCTAATTTATTTAAATTTCACTTGACCATAATCTTTCTTCACGTTAACATCTATCACTTTTTCCTTACTGTCTTTGCTAATTCCTCAAAGTAAAAGTCTATTATGTACCATTTTCAATTCACATCCACATATCAGATATAATAAACAAGTAGGAACTTTAAAGCCCACACATCTAGTTACAAATTCCTATCTAATATTTACCAGTTGAAGGAATTAAGTCAAATTACTCATATTCCCAACTATTAATTTCCTAATCTGTAAAAGGAAATTATGCTGCCTATATCATAGGTTATTATGAAGACAGGAAGCAATAATATATTTGAGGTATGTATCAGAGTGTTTATAATAAACAATTTCAGCATTTTCTCTGTGAAATCCAATCTCTTGTCCCAGTATTGTACCAACAGACACAGGATTCCAAACATCAATTCCCAGTCTTTTCCATATGCCAATGAAGAATTTAAGAGCTAACTTATGTACTAAAAATATAGAAACCTGAGTGGTCATTTTCTGCAATCAACTAATCTAATATATATTACAGAAAAAATTCTTTTAATATAAAATGTAACTCCTTGATAACCTTCAGATTTTACAAATAATGTTCAGGCTCCTGTGGCAACCATGGCTCTTTCATTCACTATCATGGTACAGGGACACAAGTGTACTAAAAAACTATACTCAAAAGGAACCACACCCACATATCCTTCCCGCAGTCACACTGTAAGCAGACATGGCCTCAATTTACCAGTCAAAAGAAGTACAGTGGCAGAAGAAATAAAATCCAACAATATGCTGTATATGAAAAGTACATTTAACTCAAAAGGAAATTCATAGACTGAAAGTCAAAGGATGGAAACAATACCCCATGCAATAGCAAAACAGGAACTTCAAACCAATAATGATCAAAAGAGATAAAGGTAATCACTACATAGTTGTTAGGCGAAAACTGCAAGAGCAAGCGATAACAATCATAAATAACTACGCAACAAATGCAGGAGCATGTATAATAGGAATCCTGTATAACTATATGAGACAAATTTTAACAGATGTGAAAAATCAAATAAGCAGTAACACAATCATAACAGGACTCCACTGTCACAAAGACATAGATCTACTAGACAAAAAATGAACAAAGAAATAACAGAACTAAACCAAACTTCTGAGCAAATGGACTTAGTACACCTTAACAGAGTGCTCCACTCAACAACATCAGAGTACACATTCTTCTCAGCTGCACACGAGATGTTCTCTAAAATAGACCATATACTAGCACACAGAACATGCTTAAGTAAATGCAAAGGAACTGAAATTATCCAATATATACTATCTAACCATAATGCAATAAAATTGGAAATTAATGATAAAAGAAATCATAAAAACTCCATAAACACATGGAAATTAAATAACACCCTCCTGAACAACCAATGGGTCACAGAAAAAAAAAACTGAAAATTAAACCATATATCTTAATTCTGTAAGAAATTTCAAGAACTAATGCCACTAATGCTGAAAGGAAAGAAGAAACTGAAAAGGAAGAAACTGAAAGGGAAGCAGTACTTCCAAAATCATTTCTGGAAGCTAGTATTACCCTGATTCAAAAACCAGAGAAATACCCAACCATAAAAGAAAATTACAGACCAATCTCCCTCATAAACATAGATGCCAAAATCCTCAACAAGACACTGGTGAACATAACGCAGGAAATCATCAAAAAGATTATACAGCACAACCAAGTAGGATGCAGCAATGGTTCAACATATGCACAACAATAAATATAATACACCACATTAACAGAACCAAAGACAAAAATCACATGATCATCTCAATAGGCACAGAAAGGCATTTGAAAAAGGACAACACCCATTGATGATTTAAAAAAAATAACACAGAAAATTGGAATAGATGGTCTGATTGAAGCCATCTATGACAAACCAACAGCTAACATCATACTAAATGGATAAAAATTGAAAGATTTAATTCTAAAATAGGAACAACACAAGATGTCTATTATCACCACTCCTATTCAATAGTTCTGGAAACATTAACCAGAGCAATTAGACAAGAGGAACAAATAAAAGGAGGAAGTTAAATTATCATTATTTGCAGATGACATGATACTCTACACAGAAGACCGCAAAAGCTCCACCAAAATACTTGCAAAGTCAACACTCAAATATCAACAGGATTTTGTACACAAGCAACAAACTCTCAGAGAGAGACATTAGGGAAACCACACCCTCCAGAAGAGCATCTAAAATATGAAATACTTAGGAATCAAACGAAGGATGTAAAAGATCTGTACAGTAAAACTTACAGTATCCTAAAAAAGGAGATCAAAGAGGATATCAGAAAATGGAAAGATAGCCTTTGCTCATGGATAGGAAAAATCAACACAGTCAAAATGGCCAAACTTCTAAAATTGTGCACAGATTTAATGGAATCCCAATCAAAATACCGTTAGCATACCTCACATATATAGAGAAAACATTCCTAAAATTCATTTGGCACCACAAGAGCCCTAGAATAGGAAAAGCAGTTCTGGGCAGCAAAGACAAGTCAGGGGGCATCACATTTCCAGATGTGAAATTATACTACAAAGCTACTGTGATAAAATCAGCATGGTATTGAAAAAAAAAACAGCCTGAGAATCAGTGGAATATAGTAGAATATGCAGACACAACCCCAAACACACTCAGCCACCTTATCTTTGACAAAAGAGCCAAACATGTTCACTGGAAGAAATATAGTTTCTTTAATAAATGATGCTGGAAAAACTTGGTTACCACATACCAAAGACTAAAACTAAACCCATGTCTATATTTATGTACTAAAGTCAAAATGGATCAAAGAACTAAATATTAAAATGGAAACATTAAATGTATTGCAAGAGATAATAGGGAAAAATCTCAAAGACAGGTATAGGAAAAGACTTCATGAACAAAACCCAGAATGCAAGGGAAATATTATAAATAATCAACAACTGGGGTCTCACCTTAATAAAAAAGTTTTGTATAAAAAATATCAACAGAGTAAAAAGACAACCCACAGAGTGGGAAAAAATCATAGCCATTTGTCCCTCGTATACCTAGAACATATAAAGAATTGAAAAAAGTAAGAGCCCCCCAGTCTAAAGATACAATCCAAAATTGGGCATCTGAGATGAATATACACTTCTCAGATGAAGAAATACAATTAGCAAATAAGTACATGAAAAAATGTTCAACATCAGTAGTCATTCAAGAGATACAAATTAAAACAACACTGAGATTCCATTTTACCCCAAAAAGAATGGCTAGCATCAAAATATCAACTGATAACAAATGCTAGCAGGGCTGTGGGAAAAAAAGAATCCTTTTCTACTGTTGATGAGAGTGCAGACTGGTGCAACCACTGTGGAAACCAGTGTGGAGACTCCTTTAGAAACTAGGATTAGAGGTCCCATTTAACCCAGCTATTGTCCTTCTGGGTATCATCCTAGACTAATTAAAAAATCATACCACAGCAATATACGTGCACCCATGTTTAAGGCAGCACAATTTGTAACACCTAAATCTTCAAAACAACCCAAATGCTCATCCACCAAGGAATGGATGAAAAACATGGTTTTTTTAAAGTAATGGAGTACTAATCAGCCATAAAGAAGCATAAATTTGAGCCTTTTACAGGTAAATGGATGCAACTTGAGACCATACTCCTAAGTGAAATATGTGTAAACATCATATTGTCTTAGTAGTGTAAGAAACTGAAGGAGTAAGTAAGAGCCACAATGTACAATAAATACTGTGACTTGGGACACAAGTGTTCAAAAGAAGAGACTATGATAAGGGAAAGGGAAAGGAAGAAATGAAAAAGAAAAAAATATACTTACACACAAGGTAGTTATACAGCTAGTTTCTCTTAGTTCATTGAAAAGAAAGGTTTGTGCTAATACTGTATGGACAAGACATCATACTTATATTTTGTACTCTGAATAGCTACCACGAAAACAATATGCAATGTATTAATTATTGTAACTCCCCTACTAAGCTGTTTTGAAACTGTTTTTATTTTTTTCCTTTTTTAAAAAACTTGGAAGAAATTGTTCAAAAGGAAAGGGGAACAAGGAAGGGGGAGGGGAAAAGGAAAACAGGAAAACAATGAGAAAACGACGACAAAATGGAAACCAACTTTGTAAATAAGGAGGGAAAGAGGGGCTGAAGGGAAGAAAGTAAAAGCAGAAAAACAGATCTGCCGAGATAGATCGTGCACAGGTACAAACGCCCTATAATGAATGTGATCACTATGTATATCTACACTGTGGCAATAAACAATCAAAAACCAAGGCTGTACACACAAATGACAAAGACCTCACCCCAAACATGTTGCAGAATGTTTCTAACAATATATGTTTTGATGTATAAATTCAGATGCACATATAACATATATTCACATATAAAATTACATCTGTAAAAATATACAATTAAATACAAAATTGTGTTATGTAAATTGTATTTTATAAATCCTATTTGACATAAATTAAACACTTTATATATATAAAATTTTATGTTTCTATACATATAACTGTGTACATATATATGTAGGTATAGACGCACACCTTAACATGATCTGAAAAGTCAATGTTTTTCATTTAAACAAAATGATAATTTTGACTATAAATCATATGATTTCTTCTTGCAAAGCTCAAAAGAGATTTTTCTCCACTGTGCAGCTGAACAGTTCTAAATATGATTAAGAACCTTGATAGGGAACGCTTGTATTCATTGCTATTAAATTCTCTTTAAGTGAACAACATACAGTGGGTAAACGGGTATCATATTTTCAAGTCCAGAAATGTCTGTCTTAAAACTAAGAGAAAGACACATAGAGAGGAAGAGGGAGCGGGTGGGGATAAAAAAGAATTGGTAGGTGTCATGTACGTGTCCCACCCCCATAAGGAATGTGATCGTTATACACTATAAACATATACTAATAAAAAATAAAATAAAACTAAGAATGGTTATGTCAAAAGGCAACTAATTTTTATTGTCATGAAAATATTCTTATAACACACAAAAAATATCAGTTTTATGAACTTTCCCTTTACATGGGTGTATCATGTTATTTTTCTTAAAAACAGTTTTCTTACAGTCAAACTATAGGGCCAGCGATATACAGCTCAGTGGTGCACCTGCCCACAAGCATGACATCTGAGTTCAAGTCCTGAGACCCTTCCAAAAATAATAATTTCCTGGTATGAAAATTAACTTACAGCTTTTAAGCTGTCACACTTCTTTTAAAGATATGGAAGGCCCCAGTAGAATCAAGCCTTTTAAGCAATATTGCAAATGTATTTGACTTCTGTGAAAAGTACCTTCATCATGTATATTGTCAAATCCTTTGTAATTATTTATTTCTTCATTTATACAATGTAAACAATACTGTATCTTAACATGTTGTAACTTAATCAAAATATAAAATGCCTTGTAATATGCCTAAACTATATGTGCTCAGCAATATACATTAATCAAATGTCAAACAAATCTACAAATAACAAATTAATTTTTTTACATAAAATTATATGAACAAAAATGCCTGGGGAGATCATTGGTTCTTTTTATACTTAATGCAAAACATATAACTTTTCTTATCTATCACACTGATAAATGTTCTTGGTTTTAATCTGTTGTCGGTATTTTAATGATAAAACAATGATATTCAATGCTGATGAAAATGAAATTAGACAGGTGCTCTTCTATATCCTCCTAGAAAAATACCAGATCTGAAAAAAATTCCTTTAAGAAAAAATTCTAATACTTTTATCTTTTGACTTAAGAAATCTGCTTCTTGATTATATACTTCTGAGTATATAATCAGTTCCATAATCTAAGACAATTACACAGCGCTCATTTTAAGTTTTAATAGTGAAAAACTGATACAATCTGAACAACAAATAACAGAAAAACAGCCAAATACATTTCAGTGCATTCATGAGATGGAGTACTATGTGGCTTATTAAACGTTTTAAATGTTAATAATGCTTCACTAAGTGACAATTTAGTGAATAGTTGCTAAGTATCTTCCTTGATTCATCTCTCTCACATTTAATTCACTTAAAATTCTAAAGCTTTACCTTCAAACTCTAAACATATTCAAAATCTTATCACTTTACAAATGTCACTCTGTTCTACGCTACCAGCATTACTGATCTGGATTATACTGCTAACTCTAAACTTGTCTCTTAGCCGATAGTGTAGTTTCTACCAACATGATTATCTTTGAGAAAGATTCTTTGTGATTCTTTGAGAATCCTTTTGAGAATATTGATCAAAATAATGTTCCTCCTCTCCTTATTAAACAGTATAAAACTATAGACAGCATATGTTATGTTACTTGCCCAAAACAATAATGGCTTAGATAATGGGAACAAATAAGTTTTTTTTCTATTTTAAAATTTTTTATAGTGAGCATTCTTGGTCAGAAAAACTGGTAATGTTTATAAAAAATTTACACAAAGTAAGTTTAGCTGTATAATTTAAAACACTTAAATAATTTTTTAAAATATGATTTAACCAAAAATTAGTACTCAAGAAGTATAATAATTTTAACTTCAAATTTTAATTCATTGAGAACAAATCTGAACATGGAAAAAGGTCTTTTAAAATCAGACATGATAATTACTACTTTGAAAAAAGAAATGATCATGTCATAGTAACAGTTTAAACATAAAAGTAGATAGTTTATTGCATATTTTTATATTCAGGCTAACAAAAATGACAACTTTTCATCAATCTTTCAGCTTGTACCTTGAATCTTCTCCATTGAATCATTACTTATTTAAAAAGCTGTTGTTTTCTTAATTCTTTTCTTCCTGACCTTGAAATGTAATTGACTACCCTATAGGTCTCGATGGTATAAGTCATTAGGAAGATTAAATATATGGTATTAAGAGAAAAAATGATAAGATGTTCAAATTAAGTAATGATGTCAATAATCCTACTTTGTAAAAATGAGTTATGTGATAGATGTTAATTACCATAATCAGGGTTTCTCAATTAAAACATATTTACATTTATTAAAGAAAATTAATTTTGGAGTTTTGTCTAAAGGTTGACTAGAAAAACTCATAGCTATTCAAAATCAGGTAAATAAATTATACATGATTCAATCTATATCTTCAAAGTACAGCAAATGATTTTATTAATGAATGAGGACTGATAAAAAAAAGTGAATATAAAATGTAATCCTTCGTCACAACTACTATGACCCTAAAATACCTGCAAATTGCTCCTTTTGAAATTTAAAAACCACAGTTTTTCTTTTCCTTTCTTCCCCAGCTGAGGTCTACATGTAATTACATTTTAAAATGGAAAACAGTAAAGCACAGAATCCATTTTGTATTAAAACTGAGACACAGGTAACAGAAACCAAAGCAGCTACAAGGAGAGGAATGATGTGAGGAACTGGAAGAGGGATAGACCCTGCCAGGCTGCTCGCGGCGTGACAGCACGAAAGGCAGCGTGGCAGAAACAAGGAGATGACACGGAACTACGACCATGCGAATGAGCGCGCCATCAGCATTTGGGAGACTTACTCTAAATAAATCTTTATCTGCCCTCTCCCTCCCCAAGCCAGGCTCTCTCACTCAAGCTCTAGAATTACAAACCTGTGGTAATTTAAAAAGTGTAAGACTTTCTAACGCAGTTACACAAGTTCTCACCCAGTGTCATATCAAAATCTCACCAATAGCATGTGCGTATTCTTCTAACTAAACTCAGTACACGCCATAAAACAGTACTGTACTTTCCTGCGTAGTAAAGGCTCAAATATATGTATTAGTTAGATAACCAGAACTTACTGGTTAAGAAAGATAAATCAGGACATGACTTGTAACACTGAAGAGACAAATTCTTTATTAGACAGATCTATAAATACAAACTAATTTAAATTTTCTATAAATACTAAATACATGCAGTATACTACAGATATAATTGAAAGTTTTAAGAATTTAATGGATATCTCACTTTTCCCAAGGTAAAATAGGGGACACTATAACTATAGTTTTATTCTGTTACTAAATTATTCAGTCAATCTTAATCTCAAATGTACTAGAGGACAAAATGAAAAAAATCGTTTTTATAAGCAATGTCGTATCAAGAAAGCTATCATGTCACTCACTCACCTATTGCACTGTTCTCATTGTTTACTGGTAATTCATTAATTACTGTCATTTTCTAAATTATTATTTATAGGAATTTAATTTACTCCTAGGCTCCAATCCCATCAGTACACAATTTATGGGCCCACAGTCCATTTTATTTTTAACAGATTATGCAAACATCAAACAGACATTGAGTTAAAAAGTGTATCATCAAACCATGAAGCACAGGCTCACAGAGAGGCATCAATTCACTTTGGGTCCTGCAGTGAATTTTCACAAGATGAACGCAGACCAGGCTGATAACATCTACAGATAACAAAATATTCTGGGAGATCAGGAGGTTATTTCAGATGCTTTGTTTTCCTATACGTTTCTGTCGTTAACAGAAATGCACACTAAGAAAACTGTCTTGGAAAATTGAGAAGTTATTTATTTTTATTACCACATGTCTGAGGTACACAGTGATTACATTCACCTCAGGGATTTGATACGTCTCCATATGTTGCCCATTTTTACTCCCCTGTCACTCCCCACCACCCCTCTCCTTCCCCAGATCTCCTCCCCATCTCTACAGCGTTTACCCGTCTGTTTCTTAATGTGGCCCTTTACTTTGCATCTAAATTATTTTATATTTTGCCTCTCTCACACTAGAGAGATGATGCGATATTTAAACTTAAGCGACTGATTTATTTCACTTAGCATTACGATATCGACATCTATCCATTTTCCTAAAAATACTTGAAATTTATCCTCTGCAGCCAAAGATGGTGAAAGTTTTTCATGTATTCATTGGTCGGTCATTTGCATTTCTTCTTCTGTGACATGCCTATTCATTCCAATGACCCATTCTTTGACTGGGTATTTTTCACAGTCTAATTTTTTGAGTCCTTTATATATTCTGAATCATCCGTCATCCATTTGAGGAGTAGCTAGTAAAACTTTTCTCCATTTTCATAGATTATCTCTTCACTCTGTTTCCTTTGGTATGCAGAAACTTTTTAATTTGATCTGATCCCATCTGTTGATTCTTGGTATTATTTCTCGTGCAGCGGGGGTCCTGTTCAACAAGCCTTTACCCCATCCCTTTCAAGTGTTTTATCAATTCTTCTTCCCATAGATTCAGTGTTTCCATTTTGTTTAAGAAATAAATAAAACAAGATTTCATAACAAAATAATAGGAGAATAACAATAGTTAATATATTGTGTATTGGTATCTTCAAAGTAATTACTCAGAGTGTAAGAAATGGGCATAAAAAATTCTCCAAACAATACTAGCATAACCCTTTCTTTTCAATGACCTAAGAGAAACTAGTAGTATAACTATCTTGTGGGGTTTCTTTTTCCTTTTCCCTTCCTTCCTTTCTCTTCCCCTACCTTAGTTTCTCTTTCTTTTTGAACAATTTCTTCCCATTTCACAATATCTACTGTATATTCTGGTCTTTAGTTACTCTTTCCATTTCTCACACCAGGGAGACAATACAATGTTTACACATGTAAGTTTGATTTATTTCTTTATTTCACTGATTAGTATGGTCTTAAATTATACCCATTTACCTATAACAGTCTCAAGTTTAATCCTTCTTTATGGCTGAGTACTACTACATAGTGTAAAAATTTTTTTTCTTATCCATTCTTCAATTGATGGGCATTTGGGTTGTTTCCAAGATTTACCTGTTAGAAATTGTGCTGCTATACACTTTGGAACACAAACCATCCAATGGAGAAGAGGTTGGAGCAAAGTAGTACAGGTATCAAGACAAAACAGCTTCAAACCAAGATTTATATATCCTGGCAAACTATCCTTCAAGTTTAATAGAGAAATAAAACATTTCCATGAAAAAGAGCAACTGAAGAACTTTATGAGTGCCAAACCATCCTTACAAAAAGTACTAAAAGACATTCTAGACAGAAAAGAAAATGACCGTAATTTCAAGAACAACAGTAGAAAGGAACCCTCAACCAGAGCAAGCAATTAAACAGGCAGGCAAAGTAAGAAACCAACAGCAAGTAAATAACATTACAATGATAAGCCAACACATATAAGTTATAACCATAAATATAAATGGCCTGAATTCAAGAGTCAAAAGAAACAGACTGGCAGAGTGGATTAAGAAACAAAATCCAATGATATGCTATATACAGGAAACAGATTTTACTCAAAAGGAAATCCATAGACTGAAAGTGAAACGATGGAAAACAATTCTCCATGTAACAGGAACCCAGAAAAAGGCAGGCATAGCTATTATATTTGCAGAAAATGTAAACATCAAACCGAGAACAATTAAAAGAGATAAAGAAGGCCACCACATATTTGTTGTGGGAAAACTGCAAGAGGAAGAGCTAACAATCCTAAACATGTATGCACCAAATACTGGAGCAACAAACTACATCAGACAAATCTTAACAGACATGAAAACCCATATAATTAATAACACTATTGTAATAGGGGACCTCAACACCCCTTCGATACAAAGAGATAGGTCAACTGAACAAAAAATCAGCAAAGAAGTAACAGATCTGAACCAAAGCTGTGAACAAATGGACTTAGTAGATGTATACAGTCTTCCACCTCACAACATCAGAATACACATTTTTCTCAGCTGCACATGGGACTTTCTCTAAAATAGACCACATTCTAGCCCATACAGAATACCTACCTAAATGCAAAACAACTGAAATTATCCCATGCATATTATCTGACCACAGTGCAGTAAAGCTGGAAATTAATGACAAAAGGAACTCCCAAAACTCTATAAACACCTGGAAATTAAACAACAATCTCCTGAACAACCAATGCGTCACAGAAGAAATTAAAGAAAAATTAAAAGATACCCACAAACAAATGAAAATGTAGATACAACTTGCCAGAATCTGTGGGATGCAATAAAAGCAGTCCTCAGAGAGAAATTTATAGCAGTGAACTCATACATAAGGAAAACAGAAAGAGAACAAATAAATAGCCTAATGCTGCACTTCAAACTTTTAGAAAAAGAAGAACAAGTCAAGCCCAAGGTGCCAAAAGGGAGGAGATTATAAAGATCTGGGCAGAAATTAATGCAATTGCGAGGAAGAAAATACTACAAAAAGTAAGTGAATCAAAGAGCTTGCTCTTTGAAAGAATAAATAAAATTGATAAACCCCTAGCCAACCTTATCAAAAGAGGAAAAAACTCATTCATGCAATAAGGAATGAAAAGGATGAAATCATTACAGATCCTACAGAAATTCAAAAGATCATTAATACCTACTTTGAAAATCTTTACTCCCATAGGATAGAAAACTCAGAAGAAACAGACAAATTTCTAGAAATGTACAAGTTACCAAAGCTGAATCAAGAAGAGATAAAAGTCCTGAACAACCCAGTATCATTAATGAGACTGAAAACGTGATTAAAAACTTACCAACAAAGAAAAGCCCAGTGCCTGATGGATTCACAGCAGAATTTTACAAGAAATTCAGAGAAGATTTAATACCAACACTCCCCAAACTCTTCAATGAAATTGAAAAGGAAGCAATTCTCCCTAACTCATTTCTGGATGCAAGTATTATACAGATACCAAAACCAGAGAAAGACCCAACCAAGAAAGAGAAGTACAGACCAATCTCCCTAATGAATATAGATGCAAAGATACTCAATAAAATACTAGAAAATAGAATGCAGCAAATCATCAAGAAAATCATACACAATGACCAAGTCAGATTCATTCCAGGAATGTAGAGATAGTTCAATATTCACAAATCAATTAATGTTATACACCATATCATAGAGCCAAAGACAAAAACCACATGATCATCTCAATAGATGCAGAAAAGCTTTTGATAAAGTCCAACATGCATTTATGATAAAAACTCTACAGAAAATAGGAATAGATGGTCTTTATCTCAATCTTATCAAAGCCACCTATGATGAACCAAGAGCCAACAACATACTAAATGGACAAAACTGAAAGCTTTTACTATAAAATCAGGAACAAGACAAAGATGTCCACTATCACCACTCTTATTCAACATAGTCCTGGAAGCATTAGCCAGAGCAATTAGACAAGAGAGAGAAACAAAGGAGTAAGGATAAGAATGGAAGAAGTGAAATTATCACTATTTGTAGTGATACTTTACATGGAAGACCCCAAAAACTTCACAAGAAGACTCCTCGAATTAATCAGTAAATTCAACAGTGTAGCTGGATATAAAGTTGACACACAAAAATCAATAGCATTCCTATATACAAACAACAAACAGACTGAGAGAGAAATTAAGGAAACCGTACCTCTCACAATAGCATCCAAGAAATTGAAATATTTAGGAATCAATCTAACAATATAAGTAAAAGATCTATTCATTGAAAACTACAGTACTCTGAAAAAAGAGATCAAAGAGGATTTCAATAAATGGGAAACATTCCCTGCTCATGGATAGGCAGAACCAACATTGTGAAAATGGTCATACTACCAAAATTGTACAGATTCAGTGCAATTCCCATTAAACCACCATTGGCATATCTCACAGATCTAGAGAAAACATTCCTTAAATTCATCTGGAAGCAGAAGAGACCCAGAATAGCAAAAGCAATCCTGGGCAACAAAGACAAGTCAGGTGGAGTTACAATCCCTGACCTGAAATTATACTACAAAGCTACTGTAATAAAATCAACCTGGTACTGGCTAAAAAACAGATCAGAGGATCAATCGAATAGACTAGAAGATGCAGCCACAACCACAAACACACTCAGCCACCTAATCTTTGATAAAGGGGGCAAAAAAACTCACTGGAAGAAAGATAGCCTCTTTAATAAATGGTGCTGGAAAAATTGGCTTGCCACCTGCCAAAGACTGAAAAGAGACCCAAGTCTATTACCATGCACCAAACTCAGGTCAAAATGGATCACAGATCTCAATACTAAAACAGAAACACTAAATCTATTGGAAGAAACAGTTGGTAAAAGTCTTAAAGATATGGGGGTAGGCAGAGAATTCATGAACAAAAACCAAACCACACAGGAAATACTTGAAAGAATAAACAACTGGGATCTCATCCTACTGAAATGTTTCTGCACATCTAAAGAAATCTCCAAGCAGAGCAAAAAGAAAACACACGAATCAGAGAAAACTTTAGCTGACTGTCCCTTGGACAAAGGTCTTCTATCTAGAACATATAAAGTATTAAAAAACACCAGTCCCTCCAAATTCAAAGACCCAATCCAAAAATGGGCAGCTGAGATTAACACACACTTCTCAGATAAAGAAAATACAAATGGCAAATAAATACATGAGGAAATGTTCAACATCGTAACATTGAGATTTCATTTCACCCCAGTAAGAATAGCTATCATTAAGAAATCAACCAATAAAAATGCTAGCAAGGCTGTGGAGAAATAGGAACTCTTCTCCACTGCTGGTGGGAATACAGATCGGTGAAACCACTGTGGAAATCAGTTTGGAGATTCCTCTGAAAGCTAGGTCTAGAGGTCCCATTCAACCCAAACATTCCCCTTCCGGGTATTTTCCCAGAAGATCTGAAAACATCACATCACAGCAATTTGTGGGCACCCATGTTCATAGCAGTGCAATTTGTAATTGCTAAATTGTGGAAGCAACCCAAATGTCCATCCAATGAGGAATGGATAAAAAAAAATTGTGGTACTTTTCTATAATGGAATATTACTCAGCTGTAAAGAAAGATAAACTTGAGGCTTTTATAGGTAAATAGTCACAACTAGAGACCATACTCATAAGTGAAATAAATAAGACCTGCATGTGTAAGCAACATATTGTGTCACTAATGTAAGAATCTGAAAGAGTGACTAAAAACTAGGAGGTAAGACAGACATTGTGAACTGAAAGGAATATGCTCAAAAGTAAAGAGCAACTGGGGTGAGTGAAAAGAGAAAGAAAGGGAAAGCACGTATGTATGTATATACGGGATAGCTAACATAGTTGAATTAGTGACTTTCATTTCTTTACTGAAAGGAACAGTTAATGATTGTTTGATCAATCTTGCATGTTTCTATTTGTTCTCCTGAGAAACCACTTTGAAGATATTAATACATAATATGACAACCATTGATAATTTCCTACTACTTTGTAACTCTGTATTCATTGTCTTGTTCTTATGCTATTTTGTAAATTGATTTCTGTCTGTTAATATGTTTTTCTTCTTTTATTAAAAAAACACAGAAATTGTGCTGCTACGAACATGGGTGCACATACACTGCTGTGGTATGATGTTTTTCATTCTTTTGGGAAGATATTCAGATGGGGAATAGCTGGGTTGAATGGGACCTCTAATCCTAGTTTTTGGAGGAATCTCCACACTGATTTCCACAGTGGTTTCACCAGTCTACACTACCATCAACAGTGGAGAGAGGTTCCTTTTCCCCGACAGCCCTGACAGCCTTTGTTATCAGTTGACTTTTTTGATGACAGCCATTTTTTCTGGGATGATGGAATCTCTGTGTTGTTTTAATTTGCATCTCTCAAATGATGCAAATTAAACTAAATGTTGAACATTTTTCATATATGTATTTGTCATTTGTATTTCTTCATCTGAGAAGTGCATGCCCATTTTTGGATTGGGTCTTTGAATTTGGATGGGGTCCTACTTTTTTCAATTCTTTATATGTTCTAGATAAAAGTCCTATGTCTGAAGGACAATAGGCTAAAATTTTTCCCACTCTGTGGGTTGTTTTTCCACTCTGTTGTGATTTGTTTTGCTATGCAAAAGTTTTTTAATAAGTTGAAACCGCAGTTGCTGATTTTCTGTAGCATTTCCTGTGCAATCTGGGTTTGTTCATGAATTCTCTGCCTATACCTATGTGTTTAAAATTTCTAGGTCTTTGATCCATTTATATTTGATTTTGGTACAGAGTAAAAGATATGGTTCAAGATTCTTCTTACGTGGATATCCAGTTTTTCCAGCACTATTTATTATTTTCTCTATCAAATGGTATTGGGTACTTCGTCAAAAATCAGATGGCTGAAGGTGTGTAGGGTTGTTTCTGCATACTGACCAATCTATCCATTGGTCAATCTATCAGTCTTTGTGCCAATACTATGTTTAAAAAAATCTATATTTTGTCTTTTTGAGAGAGATTGTCACTATACAGTTCAGCCTGGCCTTGAGCTCACTTTGTAGCCAAGGCTGGTCTCAAACTTACAAAGATCCTCCTGCCTCAGCCTCCTGAGTGCTGGGATTATAGGCATGTGCCACCATAACCGGTTTTAAAAACATTTATTTTAAAGTATCTCATTTCAACACCTCTAATATTCTTATTATCTCAAGTGCAAATTTATCATTTGTCATGCAATTACATTATTGGTAATACTGAATTTCCCATGAAAGTCTTATGTGTGTTCTCTAAAATATGGAGACATATTTTCAAGTTTCCTTTTACAAAGTGACAATAGTTCTACAGAAACTGGCCCATTCCCAGACACTTTCCCACCTAAATAGTCAGTAGGTCATAAAGGTACTGTACATTACAATCCTACATGAATATGTCACATTCCCTGAGATTCCTAGTTCTCTAGTAAATTCATTCTTATCCATCCATTCAGAGTAAATATCAAATTTCCAGGGGTTTCCTAATCCCCATTTCACATTAGGGCAGTCTTTCCTGATTCCCAGCTTTCCTCTGGTATTCTCCAGTTTGTGGGACTAAAGCTCAGTTTGCTTGAGAGGAGACAAAATGAAGAGCCAGCAACTCAGCTTATCCAGGACAAACCCTGGAGAAGAGCTGAAGTGAGAGGAGGGTACACAGGAAGCATGAAGGAATTGACAGAAGAAAAGAAATAGGTAAGTGACACAGAAGTGGACCACCCAGCAGGGGAGAGGTTACAGCTCCACCAACAGCAGCTGGCTAGCCACAAGCTGGGAGGCTAAGTGAAACTTTCAACTTCTCTCCTCACAGAGAACCCGAGAGCTGCACCAGGACAAGTAGAATCTTAAGCAACTGAAGGTGGAATAACACAAGACAATGCTTCCCCAGAAGCCCTTGCAGAGTCAACAGTTAGTGACTGACCAGGGGTATAGTGCCTGAGGACGTGGTGGCACAGAGCAGGAACTGGTGGGTTACCACTGTGCAAAAGGGATGAGTATTTGAACTGGGTCCCAAAAGAGCCCTTTGGCTGCTTCACACTGCCAACTTCTCAAGGTGGGTGAGGACAGAGTCAGAAGAGACTACTGACAGCTGAAGAGTAAGTGTGGGGACAGTGGTACCCCCACCACTAAGAGGCAGGGACTGGTGACCAGGGACTCAGTTCCTGTCATCTGACACCAGTTTCAGCCTGAGTTATGCAAGATTGGAGGCTCAAATTGGCACCATGTTCCCACTGCTAAAGGGAGACCCAACACTGAGTTTGGTGGTGCGTTATTTCTCAACAAGCCCTGATAGATACCACTGTAACAGATTAGCCTGTTACTGCTGTAGTTCAGTTGATTGCATAGAGGTGATCCTGACTCAGTGGACAATTTAGTGCCTGTGAACCTGTCTACCAAATCCACCATCACACCCAGGGAGAACGACAGAAAGAATTCCTAACCCAAGAAATCAGACTGGCTTAAACTCTGCAACAATGTCTGCAACCCAGCAAAAAGACAATAGTTCCTGAGTCTGAGTTCAATTCAGTATTGCAGTGGAGGATCAGAGGCGTTATTGCAGTGTGAGCACTCAGACTCCGGCAAAGACAGAGTCTCACTGGAATATCTGATCTGCAATGTCTCACTGGAATATCTAATCTGTGTTCCCATCAGACACCTTACTGTTTCAGGTTTTATACGTTTCTTATATTATTTCATAATGTGGCATTATGTCATATTCTTTTATGGTTTCATGTGTTTATTAGGTTATTGGTCTTGTATATTTGTTCTTTCATTGGCTCTGATTTAATAGGTATCTAGGTTCTCTCCCTCATCTCAGTTCTTTACCTAGTTTCATCACCTCAACCCCTGAGGTAATATTAATGCTTCTTTATTCTTTTTCCAAACATGTAAACTCCTCCTCCCAAGTTTTTAAATTCACCATACTTAGATCCTTCACAGTCCCTTCTAGCTTCACTAGAATGACTCGTCAATGCTTCCCATCCTAAGCCACTGGCTCTTCCAAATTTTACCCAGCTTATGGCCCTCTCTACAACCAAGTTCTGATGACCACATAGCTTTCCTCAATCACAAAGTGAATCCCCTTCTCCTATATCTCACACTGTCTCCCAAGGACAGCCTCTGACAACTCTGACCACTACACC
The DNA here is from genome assembly GCA_004027595.1 of Dinomys branickii. Classification (NCBI taxonomy): domain Eukaryota; kingdom Metazoa; phylum Chordata; class Mammalia; order Rodentia; family Dinomyidae; genus Dinomys; species Dinomys branickii. Next base: position 13,088 of record PVLD010005611.1, on the reverse strand, counting down.
TTCAGGTCAACTAACAGTTCTTCACTACAGTCAGAGCCACTATCAATCTTTTCTTCTCATCACCAATATTCCCCCTTCAAACTTCCTCTTTAGTGCCAAACACTACTCATCCAGCTCCTCCCATTCTCCCTACAGACCTCACCAACCTCACTGCAGAGCAACCACAAACAATAAACTGTCATAGTGTGCATATAGGACAGACAAAGGGGGTAAGAGAAACTGCAAGGATGATATACAGAACTGTTGTAAGATTGAATCTGTGGGTGCTGTTATAATTAGAAGAATTCTTTTGGCAAAATATAGAGACAGAGTCAAAATCACTTAAAGTAAATAACAGAAGGAGTGAATACTAACACTGGACATACAAAGCTGAAAATTATTCACAGCGAGACAAAATCCTATCAATAATCTTCATAAAAGTCACAATCCTCCCTCTCTTTCCTAGTCCCCAACCTGCAGTAACACCCTTCCACCAGAAAAGGAAGGATAAAAAAGAAAGGGAAACATATAAATACATATATATGAGGGGGCTGGGGATATAGCTCAGTGGAATAAGCGCCTGCCTAGCAAGCGCAGGGTCCTGAGTTCGATCCCCAGTACCGCCAAAAAAAAAATACATATATATATATATATGAGAATATTTATAATATATATTATACCCTCTGTCTATTCTCTGATACATATATATGGAGAGAGAGACAGAGAAAAGTAGGACAACAAGGAAACAAAGAAATAGAAGCGCTCTAAACCACACACTCCCAACATTCCCAAGAAAGAGTAAGAAGTCACAAAGACAGAAGAAAAACAAATAACTAGCAGAAGAACTCTTTGAAAAGTTCTTAAAGGCCAGGCATGGTGGCGCGCACCTGTAATTCCAGCACTTGGGAGGCTGAGGCAGTAGGATTGCTTTGAGTTCAAAGCCAGCCTGGGCTACAAAGTGGGTTCAAGGCCAGCCTAAACTACATAGTGAGACTCTGTCTCAAAAACACAACATACAAAAAAAAAAATTTCACTGAAAAGTGCTTAGAAAGAATGAAGAAAATAGATGAATTCAAAGAGGAAATGAGCCAAAAGTTTATAGCAATTGCACCCAATATACCCATAGTTAATTTAGGCAAAACAGGTTAAAAAAAAAAACTGGACAAGCTAACTAAAACTGTTTCAAAATTTGAATGAGAGATTCAACAAGGATAAGAAATTCTTGGAAGTTTATGATAACAACCATACCACTCAAAGACAACCTCTGGGACACTAAGAGGAAAATTAATCACAATCAATACTCACATTAGGAAAACAGAGCAAGCCCAAATAAATAACCTTATGAGAAATCTTAACATACTTGAGAAACAACAATAAATCAGCCCCAAACTGAAATTAAGGAGAGAAATTATAAAGAACAGAAATCAATGAAATTGAGACTAAAACACTGTAAAAAAAGAATCAACAAACCAAAAAGCTAGTTCTTCAAAAGGATATTAATAGATAAGCACTTAGCCAGACCACCAAGAGAAAAGGACTCACATCAATGAAATTAGAAATGAAAAAGGTGAAATCACAACAGACACTGTCTAAATCCAGAAGATAGGAACTACTTTAAAAAATTATTATTCCAAGCGCTTGCCTAGCAAGCGCAGGGTCCTGAGTTCGATCCCCAGTACCGCAAAAAAAAAAAAAAAAAAAAAAAAAAAAAAAAAAATTACAAAAAAAAAAAAAAAAAAAAAAAAAAAAAAATTATTATTCCAAAAATTAGCAAATTTTAAAGAAACAGATTCCTAGACACAAACTATCAAAACTAACCCACGAAGATATAAATATGTTTAACAACCCAATAGCAAGCAACAAAATTCACTCAGTAATAAAAAGTCTACCTACTAAAAAAAAACAGGCCCTGATAGATTCACTACTAAACTCTACAAAACCTTTAAGGATGTTATATCACCACTCCTCAGGCTCTTTAGAGAAACTGAAAGGGATAGAGTACTCCCACATTCATCAGGAAGCCAGTATCACCTGATCTCCCAAAGCAGAAAAGGACCCAACTACAAAAGAGAAATATAGGCCAATCTCTTTAATGAACATGGGTGTACTAATCCTCAGAATGCAGCATATTATCAAAAATGTGATATATGATCAAGTAGGTTTAATCCCAGAGATTAAAGGATAGTTCAACATTATGAAGTCAATAAGTGTAATACATTACACAGACAGGATCAAGGTCAAAACTGTAAGATCATATCAAGAGATGCAGAAAAGGCAACAAAATCCAACACCTCTTCATGGTAAAAACCCTGAAGAAAATAGATATAGAAGGATCACATGTGAGTATGACAAAAGCTATTTATGATGAACCAATAGCCATTATCATACTAAATGTGAAAATACTAAAAGCATTCCCCCTAGGAACAAGACAAAGATGTCTACTATCACCTTTTCCATTCAACATAGTATTTGAAACATTAGCCAGAACAATTAGGCAAGAGAAAGGAATAAATATAAACATATAGGAAAAGATGAACTCAAATTATTATTTGCAGATGACATGATAGTCTACATAGAAGACCCAAAAAACTCCCACCGAAAAACTCTTAGAATTAATCATCAACTTCAGCAAAAGAGCAAGACACAAGTTCAACACACAAAAATCATTAGCATCTATGTATACCAACAAGGAACAGAAGGAGAAAATTATGAAATACCATTCATAGTAGCTTCAAGTGAAATATTTAGGAATTAACCTAAGCAAGGAAGTGAAAGACCTCTACAAAGAAAACTACAGTACTCTGAAGGATACTGAAGAGGACATCAGAAAATGGAAAGATATCTGCTGCTCCTGGATACACAGAACTAACACTGTCAAAATAGCATACTCCCAAAACTGTTATACAGATTCAATGCAGTCCCAGTCAAAATACCAACATACTTTAGATATCTAGAGAAAACAATCCCAAAATTCATATGTAACCAAAAGAGACTCAGAATAGCAAAAGTAATTTTTGGCAGTAAGAACAAAGCGGGCAGCATAGCAATACCTGACTTCAAGAGGTACTACAAAGCAATAGTGAAAAAGAAAAACACGCTACTGGAACAAAAACAGATACATCAATCAATGGAATAGAACCAAGAATACAGAAACCTCCCAGACATATGCAACTATTTGATCTTTGACAAAGGAGCCAAAAGAACATATTGGAGGAAGGACAGACTGTTCAAGAAGTGATGCTGTGAAAACTATTGCCCACTGAAGAATGAATCTTTCATCAAATACTCAATTAAAGTCAAAATGGATCAAAGATCTAAACATTAAAACAAACACATTGAACTTCCAGGAAGAAAAAAATAGGTAAAACACTTGAAGACCTAAGTGTAGGAAAGGCTTTTCTAAACAACCTCAAACACACAAGAAATAGTGGCAAGAATCACTGCTGTGGAGCAGGCGGCCATGGGGTGCCTCTGCAGCCTCCACCTAGCAGTGGGATGGTCCTATGAAAACCGTCCTTTCTCATCACTAGGGTTTACTAGGCACTCTGACTTGAAAAGAATAAATGGATTTTTCACCAAACCACAGGGAAGTCACAAAGCTCCAACCAGCACGTACAGCCACAGAGTGCCGCTGCACAAACCCAAGGAGTAGGAGAAGAAGATCCTGATATGGTCAGATCTTTTCAAGAGCAAGGACCAAATTCCAGAGACTATCTCCTTTGAGACACTTGATGCCGTGAAGAGCAAGGTGTGAGTGAGGATCAGCTATATGATGATTGCCCTGATAGTGCTAGGATGTATCCTGATGGTTACTGAGGGCAAGAAGGCTGCCAAAGGAAATGGGTTTTTAACAAGCTTGAACTTAGAAAAGAAAGCTCCTCTGAGACATGAAGCGTCTCTGATGGCTAAAACAGTAGCAGAGCTCTGTGTGGCTGGATTGTGAACATCCAGGAATAATGCAGTTGCACAAGCTATACTAGTCCTTGTAGAGGTACAAATAAAATTTCTTAAAGAAAAAAAAAATCAACAAATGAGATTGTATCAGACTAAAAAGCTTCTGTGCAACAAAAGAATCAGGAGAGTAAAGAGATAAGCTACAGAATGGCAAAAATTGACATCTACTTCTCAGACAGAGGACTAATATCTAGAATATACAAATAACTCAAAAAAAAACCACCTAAAATTAAAGACTCAGTCAAGAAATGGGCAAGACAAATGAAGACACTTCATAGAGAAAGAAATACAAATGTTTAACAGATATATGTAAAAATGTTCAACATCTCTGGCCACTAGAGAAATGGAAATTAATGCTAAGATTCTATCTTGATCCAGAAAGAATGAGAATCATTAGGAAATCAAACAATAATAAATGCTGATATGGCTTCAGTGAAAAAAAGAACTCTCCTACACTGTTGATAGAAATTCAGACTAGGACAACCATTAAGGAAATCTCAGTATGGGGATTTCCTAAAGAACTAAACAAGAAATTCCACATGACCCAGTTATCCTGCTTCTAGATATCTTCCCCAAAGAGCTTAAATCATATTACATAAATACCAATATTTATAGTAGCACAATTTGTAAATCCTGGAAGTAGCCTGCATTCATCAACGAATGAATAAAGAAAATATGGTATCTATGTATAATGGACTATTACTCAGCTATAAAGAATGACACATTTGAGACATTTGTAGGAAAATTAATGCACCTGCAAAATATGTTGAATGAAATAAACTACACAAGCTTAAGTACTGTGTGGTATTTCTCATTTGAGCGAGGCAACATGCAAACAAAAAATTATAAAAGATGGATAGAAAGGTACAAGGGGATGGGTCTCTTGCAGTGGGGGAGTGGTCTGAGGGAAAAAGGTGAAAGGTAAGGAGAAGGACAAGGGAAAATGGGAGGAATAAAGATGCACCATGCACAGGAACATAATAACCCAAATTAATGTAAACACTGTATGCCATAACATGAGCTAAGACAAATAACTTTCAGTCATCTGATCTTGAAAATGGGGCCAAAACATACACTGGAGAAAAGACAGACTCTTTAATAAATGGTGCGAGGGAAACCAGTTATCCACATGCAGAATAAAACTAGACCCACATCTCCATTCTGTTCTAAAATAAATCAAAATATATAGACCAGAGACCTAAATGTAAAAACACAGAAATGCTAAAACTGCTAAAAGATAACCTAGGGGAAATTCTTGGAAGCTGTAGGCACCGGCAAGGACTTTCTGAACAGAACTCCAATAGTATAAAAAGTAATACCAAGACTCACCAATGGGACTACATTAAATTAAAAAGCTTCTTTGCAGCAAAGGGAACAGTTAAAAAGAATGAAGAGAAAACCTACAGAATGGAAAAACATTTGCCAGCTTCTCTTCTGACACAGGACTACTATCTAGAATATACAAAAATTAACACCAAAAAAACAACCCAATCAAAACTGTGGACAAATAAACTGAACAGACACTTCTCAAAAGAAAAAGCGCAAATGTTCAATGAGTGCATGAAAAAAAATGTTCATTGTCTTTAGCCACTAGGGAAATGCAAATCAAAACAACTCCAGGATTCTGTCTTACTCCGGTCAGATTAGCTATCATCAAGAACTCACAAAACAACAAATGAGAATAAGGTTTGGAGAAACAGGAACCCTTCTGTATTGTTTGGTGAGAATGTAAACAGTATAACCGCTATGGAAACCAGTATGGAGAGTCCTCAAACATGAAAAATGGAAATTTCACTTCATTTAGCCATATACCTCTCCTGGGTATAGCCCCAAAAGAGTTAAAATCATCACACTATATTTTTACATGTGTGCCCGTGTTTATAGCAGCAAAGTTCACAACAGCTAAATTCTAAAAACAATTTAGATGCCCACCAACAGATGAATGGATAAAGAAAATGAATTTTATTCAGCCCTAAATCGAATGAATTTCGTGCCATTTGAAAGAAAATGGATGGCTCTTGAGGCCAAATGTTAAGTGAAATAAGTCATACACAGAAAGTTAAATATATGGGAACTTAAAATATAAACAGTAAAATAAAGTCAGACATTTTGGAAGCAGGGATTGAGATCAGAAGGGAAAGGATGGAAGGTAGGGAGGGGAAAAGGACATTTGCAAATGATCAGATATGTTCCATTCATGTATGTGCCAATTCCTCCAAACAAATGTAAATATCATATATTGCAAACATATACCAGGTTTTTTAAAAGTTCATTTGGTGAAAACTTCATCCTCAATGCAATATTGTTGAAAATTGGAACAAGAGCTGATTATGTCATGAAACCTTTGCCCCATGAATGGATTAATGACATTGAGTGGGTTGATTACCATGGAAGCAGCTTTCTTTTAAAAGGATAAATTCAACTACATTCCCTTTTATGTGTTCTTCTGCCTTCTTTCATTAAATGAAACACCAAGAAGGCCTTTACCAGGTGCCAGTTCCTTTTTATTGGTCTTTCCAGCCTCCAGAACTGTAAGAAATAAATTCCTACTGCTTATGAATTACCCAGTCTATAGTATTTTGTTACAGCAGCCAAAAAAATACTAATATACAACTATATGTATTTCGAGTGGAGTGCTTTCATGTTAGCAGAACCTTGACAACAAAAATGAAGATGATACTGTAAGAGAGATGAATTACCAAAAATCCCAAGTAAAATTGTAGATCTAAAATACTTACATGAAACATTAAGAAATTAATACAGCAACATCTTTTTTAAACTTATCACAACTATATTGGGTTTAAGTCAGGAACACCAGGGTGGAATACTGAATACTAGAATACTGAATAATGTGATCTAGGGATCAGCAAACTTTAGACAGGAAATATGTGAGGCTATGCATGCTATATATATAATCTTTATTACATATTCTTTTTTAATTTGGTTTTTCTTGTTGTTGTTTACAATTCTTTAAAATTGTACAAACCAATCTTAGCTTATAGGTCATACAAACACAAACTATAGCTTTCCAATACCTGGTATAGTTCTACATGCTAACAGAATGTGACAGCAAAATCAAATGATTATCTCAATAGATACACAAAAATATATTTTATGATATCCAACACCCATTTGTGATATTTTAAAATATATACATACAACAGGAAGATAACTCCATTAACTTAGTAAGGTTACCCACTTAAAACCAATAGCAAACTTCCTTCTTAATAGAGAAATCTTAGCTTCTTTTTCAGACTGTAAATGGGATAAAAATGCCCAGTGTATTCAATGCTGTACTACAGACAATGCAGCAAGCAGTTGGGGAGCTAAAGGAATAAGGTGTGGAAAGGAAGACCAAAACTGTCACTATAAAATAAACATGACAGTACATACAGGAAGCTCCAGAAAATACAGATAAAAGTACAGGAATGACAAGAGAGTGTAGCAATGAGGCTATACATAGGCTCAAAATATCTATTCCTGTTGATCTTACTCTGTAGAGGCACCTGAAGGAATTAAATTAAGAAAATCTTCTTTCAAAGAGAATTTGGCATTAGCTTCTGCCTAGTAAAACTGGACACTACTGTCCTGGGATTATCCCTTTCAGATTATTAGGCAACTGTTTAATGTGGTGCCTATGTTCAAGCTGCTATGCACTGGCAGAGCCCAAAGCTCAGTCACCTGTTCCCAACACTGGTACTGGTATTTGCCTCCAGGGCAAACTTAGAATCTGTTCACAGTGAAAACTTGGATTCCTACACATTGGGGTTGATCAGTGTTTTTTCTTACATTTTTGTCTGGGGATTTCCTTTACTTCTTAATGTACTGCTATTACTACAGGAAGTGTCTTATCCAGGACTTAGTCACATTATAGTGGAAAGCCAGTCTGAGCATCTAGTCCAAAGTTTGTTTTACAAACACTAATACACACAAAAAAAGATTAAAAAGTAAAGTCCCCAAAATGTTAACAATGGTTATTGTCACACAATAAATCATAGGTAACATTTCCTCTCTTCTGTATTTTCCACATCTTCTGTTCATATTCTTATTTACTTAAGAAGAGGAAACAATCCATTTTATTTTTAAAAGATAGTGGGGACAGTGACAAATGCCTGTAATCCTAGCACTTAAGGCCAAGGCAAGAAAATTACAGGTTCAAGTCCCACCTGAGCAATTTAGCAAGATCATGACTGAAAATAAAATATGAAAAAGGACTGGAGATGTACCTCAGTGACAGAGACCCTGGGTTTGATCCCCCATAACACTAACACACACACACACACACACACACACACACACAATTTTTTAAAAAGAAATGTTTTAAACTATAGAAAAACATAAAGGAGTATTTATCAAGCACAAAACTGCTTTTCAAATAGTATCTTAATTCATCCTCATAAAAATTCTGAAACTTAAGTATCATTATCCCCATTTTTGCAGAAGAAGAAACTAGGGTTTAAAAGGTTAAGTAATTTGCTCAAGTGACAGAACTGGGATTTGAATTTGGAAATCCTGTTCCAAGGCCAGTGCTTTTTTCACTGAACCATGCTTCCTCCCACAAGAGAGCATTTTCACATTACCACCTGCTAGTTCTAATTAAGAGACAGTAATTAAACAATTCTCCACTCTTGACAATATTTAAGCTACTGGCACTTTCAAGAAATTAATATGAACAGCTCTTTATCTGCTGGAAGATATGATATTTAAACATAATAAACTACAAACTATTAGAGAAAGAAATAACTGCAGTATGATACAATTAGATGCTTCTTCAAAGCATTGTTAATTATATTATCTACTAGTAAGACATCAAGTACAAAAATGTTATTTAATGACCACTAATAAAAATGTTCAACTTGACAAGTAAAGAAATACAAATTAAAGTAGCAATAATATATCATGTTGGCATTTTTTTTTAATAGTAATTTCCAGGTTGGGCAAAAAGTGATATTCTCATATACTTAGTAAATAATGTAACTGGCAAAAACTTGGGTGTTAGCCAGTTGATGATATATATACTTCTAAACTGGCTTCCAAACAAGTAAGTCTTTATATAAGATTCTATCCCCCAAAAAAATCAGAAATATGAATGTAAAGATTTAGTTATACGGGTAATCATCTTAAGCTACTTATAATAGAAAGAAGAGGGAGCGGACTGTATAATAAATCTATATCTATAATAATAAATTAGGTTAATAAATCCAGGTAGTGACCAGAGGTTGGGGGGTGGATTTTGGTCCAAAGGTATAAACTTTCAGGAGTCAGGGACCAAGGGTATACCTCAGCAGCACGGTGCCTCGCCCAGCAAGCATGAGGTCTTGAATCCTATTTGCAGTTCAAAAAAAACTTTAATTTAGGAAAAATAAATTCTGGAACTCTATTTCAAGGTTACTATAGTTAATAATACTATATATTTTAAATTGCTAGAACAGTGGGTGTCAGATATTCTCTTCACAAATAAATAAATACATGAGATAACAGTAATTCAAGTATATATTAGTTTGATTTGATCATTCCGCAATCCATACATGTCAAAAAATTACATTACATTCTATAAATATACACAATTTTTTTAATTCAAAAAATGAAGTAAAATGGGGAAATTATATACAGCATATTCAAAAGCACTCATTAAAGATAATGACACTGAGTTTACCACAGAGAGAAATTCTTGATACTGCAGTATTTAAAGAACATAAACATCCAATTTGTATACTAGTATGACAATATGATTGTATATAGTATAATTGTATATTATATAATAATATGACTGTACTTTTTATTAACCTGCGTTTGGTTATATTTCTGTGTATGCACATTACAAGTCTATAATATTATATATCAAAATTTTAATGATAATTATATCTGGTGATATGACAGGATTATTTTAATTTTTCTGCACTTACATATTCTTATTTTTCCACAGTGAATACCTGTTACTTGTATTTAAACCATCTTCAAATATTTTATGAAAAAATACAGAAAGAAAAAAGACTGATATTATAGAATTTTATCAGTTGGTAGAATTTTATCAGTTGGTAAGCAAGACTATGTGATGCAAGTGGCTAACACTATATAAATAAGTTTATATGATAAAAGTGATATATATTAGGCTACACCATTTGGAAATGCTTGTATATGTATATTTTTCACATCTAAAATCAGTAATATTTTAAAGAGAAGAAACGTAAAAATAACAATAAAACAAAGTTTCAAAACAGGCCAGCAGGCCAGTAATAATAATTAATACATTGCTTATTGTTCACATGATAGTTATTCAGAGTACAAGATACAGGTATCAAATACTGTCCAAACAGTACCACCACGGGCCTTTCTTTTCAAAGAACTAAGAGAAACTAGCCCTATTACTATCTTAACTATCTTGCGTGTGTGTTTGCGTATGTGTGTGTGTGTGTTTCTTTTTTTTCCTTTTCCCTTCCTACATTTCCCCTTTCCCACATCACAGTTACCCTTTTTTTAATAGATGAAGAAGAAAAATAGAAATAAAACAAGACAGACTTTCAATTCAGTCTCATAGAATAGCAATAATTAATACATTGTACAGTTATCTTCATAGTAATTACCAAAGTACAACATATAGGCGTGAAATAATACCCAGACAATATTAGCACAAATCTTCCTTTTCAAAGAACTGAGAAAAACTAGCTGTGTAAATACCTTAACTATCTTGTGTATAAATATTTTTCCCTTTTCTTCTTTTCTCTTTTCACCCATTAGTTTCTCTTTTAAGCAGTTTCTTCCCAATTCACAATATCTTTTTTTTTTTTCACAATATCTACTGTACATTTTGGATCTTATTTACTCATTCTGCTCCTCATACTAATGAAACAATGTGATGGTTACACACGTGGGTTTGATGTATTTCACTTATGAGTATGATCTCAAGTTGTATCCATTTACCTATAAAAGTCTCAAGCTTATCTTTCTTGATAGCTGAGTAGTGCTCCAGTATATAAAAAAAAACCACATATTTTTTATCGATTCCTTGGTTGATGGGCATTTGGGTTATTTCCAAGATTTACCTATTACAAATTGTGCTGCTATAAACGTGGGGACATATGTATCACTGTGGCATGCTTTTTTTAATTCTTCTGGGAAGATACCCAGAGGGAAACAGCTGGATTGAATGGGATCACTAATGCTAGTTTTTAAAGGAATCACTGCACTGACTTCCACAGAGGTTGCACTAATCTACAGTCCTATCAACAGTGGGAAAGAGTTCCTTTGTCACCACAGCCATGCCACCATTTTTTATTGGTTCATTTCTTCAGGGTAGCCATTCTTTCTGGGCTAAGATGGAATTTCAATGTTGTTCTAAATTGCATCTCTCAAATGATAACTGATGTTGAACATGTTTTCATATATTTATTTCCTATTTGTATTTCATCTAAGAATTATGTATTAATCTCAGATACCCATTTTTGGATTAGGTGTTTGAATTCATGGGGAGGGTCTGATTTTTACTCTTTTTAAATCCAGCTGCAGACAATAAGTTGACCCCTGTGGAACTTCGTTGGTCAGTGACACACAATGATGCCCAACATAGGGCTTGTCTTGATTACTTTTTCTTGTTGCTGAGACAAAATATCCAACATCCAAAATGAAGAAAGGAACGGTTTATTTCGCTTACACTTTTTATAGGTTTCAGTCCATACTTGGCTGGTTCCAAGGCAGAGTGGCACATGGCAGCGGTACACAGCAAAACCAGCAAGAGCAAAAGAGAGGAATGTCAGCAGGAACTGCAGTCAGCAGCCTCTTTCTCTCCCTTACATATACAAACTATACGCCCTAGGGCATAGCTCTCACACCCATAATCCCAGGAAACTATCTGCCCTAGGACAAGTATAGCTCTCACACCCATAATCCCAGCACTGGATCACGGATGAGGCATAAACTCTAAAAGCCACCAAATAACTGCATGAGTATTTGGGGGGACATGCGGACACAAACCATAACAGGGCTCAAGTACTTTGGAAGGGCATCAATACAGAGAAATGAGAAGGACCAGTTTAGCTAATAATGTAGGGAACAGGTTACGCTTGTATCCTAATAGATGATGGATGCACAAGGTGGCTGCCATCCAGGAATGTACAACTCTGGCAAGAGACATACTTTACCCTGTACACAGTCCCTCATGATGGTCCCACCAATCTGAACCCTCCAGAAGATGAGTCTGGCCCATGAAGCTTGGCCCCAGGGACTTGCAAATCAGAAAGATAATCTATCCCCAATCCCTGAAAATCCTTTCATTGACTTATGGATCCTCAGGTAGTGTATTACATATAATGCCTGTTTGTTTCTTTTTTTTTAAATAAAAGCACAAAAACATATTAACAAACAGACACAAATTAGCATAAAAAATAGTACAATCAAAACTGATTTACAGACAAGGTGACATGGACTCCACAATGATTGTCGCTTTAGCTATTGATATCTTCGAAGTGTATATATATGAACATAGATACAGACATGCAAAATTGGTCAGACAATTGATCCTCTCAACAACAGAAAAACAAAAAACAGAAAACCAAAGACAAAAAAAAACAAAAAACCACCAATAGTTGCTGCTTTGCATATTGATATCTTCGAACTGTGTTCCGGATAACACATACAGACATACAAGATTGATCAAATAACCCGTCATCAATTATTCCTTAGCATTAGGTGATATAATACAACAGTAGAACCATGTTAACCCTCCTGCATATATGCATATTCATATATACCTACATACATTTTTTGTCTCTTTCTTTTCTCCTTTCCCTCGTACCATCTGTTCTTTGTTTTTGAACAGATTTCCTTCATGACTCTTAGTTTATATTCCCACCCTCACATTCTTACACCAGTGATACAATACGTTGCCTGCACATGTACCGCTGATTTATTTCACTTATGAGTATAGACTCCAGTTTTCACCACTTGCCAACAAAGTCCACAAAACTGTCTTTCTTTATAGCTGAATAATATTCCATTATATAAAAATGCCACAGTTTTTCAATCCAGTCTTCTGTGGATGGACACTTGGGTTGCTTCCACATTTTAGCTATTACAAATTGTGCTGCTATAAACATGGGTGCACATATGTCAGAGTGATATGATGTTTTCAGATCTTCTGGGAAAATACCCAGAAGAGG
>PVLD010005610.1:0-110242 GCA_004027595.1 Dinomys branickii | reverse complement strand
GTCTGACTAAATTTGCATGTCTGTATATGGGTCCATACATCTACAATTCGAAGATATCAATGGATAAAGCAACAACTACTGTTGAGACCATATCACCTTGTCTATAGATTAGTTGTGATTGTACTATTTTCTATGATAACGGGTGTCTGTTTGTCAATATGTTTTTGTACTTTTATGTTTCTAAAATAAAAAAAAAAAATCAATCTCTCTGCATTCTGTACGCTAAAGCATGTCTCACGTCACTTAACTGAGAGACTCTTTGACAGCCTAACTGACCAAAGCCACTATACTGAAATAGACGGAAGGAAAATAGTAGTATTTTTTGTTGTAGAAATGTATACTCAATCTTGTTTATCATCCCCACACAGGGAAGGATGTGACACATCTGTTATCAGTGGGTCAGCAAAAGAGAAATTTCTTAAGGGATGGGGCATATCACATCCTGAAGGGAAGAAAAATGGATTGTTTAAATCTCACCAAAGGACTCATACACTACACTATCTAGCTCATCTTAGAAAATGACTGTTATTTAAGGGATTTCTAAATAGCAAATTCCCTACGTTCAATGAATATGCTATTAGAAATCACCACAGATAATAATGATAGTCATTATTGCCACTAATAGCAGTTACTGTATTGCATGCTCTAAATTATTTTTAAGTTTAGTACTATAATCATTCCAAAGATTTGTGCCCCTGTTCCATTTAAAGAGTTTTTCTGCCTTATGAAATAAGAGCCTTTGAAATTACTAAAAGATAATATCTACTTCATTTTGCTGAACTCTTGCCTATAGCAGAGTTCCGGAGATACAAAATGCTCTTTCTCAATGATTCTGTAAAAGGCAAAATATTATAATCTTCTCGGGATGCTATAGTACAATGCCACAAGTTAAGTGGCTTAGAAACAATACCTTATTATTTCTCAGCACACACACATTATCGGTTAGCTGAGAATTCCAAGATCAAAGTGTAAGTTTGGTTCCCAGTGAAAACATCTCCTTCCTGTCTCGTAGGTAACCATCTTCTTGCCGCGTCTTCACATGTCAGAGGAGCTGCCTTCATGACGTAATCAAGGGCTAAAGGCCCCTCATGCATGTACTACCACACTGGAGGTTAGATCTCAACATATGAATTAGAGGGGCCATCAGATCATAGCACACAAAATTCAGTAATAATGATCATAGTGGTAATTAATAATATAAAATCATTGTGCCTATAAAGTCTCTTGAATAAAAGGATTTCTGTCTGTAATTTTTTGATAGTTTCTCTTATCATTTGTAATTACATTTCCCACTGGGCCTTAGCCAGGGAATGTGAAGGAAGAAAAAAACTACAGAAGATATTTAGAACAGAAGAAAGATATTTGGAACAGAAGAACTAGGTGCTTCATAGTAATTCTGTGTTTGAGTTCTAACCAGGTCCTTGTAGAATTTAGCACCGTTCTGCCTTATGGAAGTGACTGCCTCTTCAGTGAGTCCTTTTGAAATTCACACACATAGAAGACTTTTTAAAAATTTATCTAGGGTAAACTAGACTTAATCCTTAAGAACTAGAAACTACAAATGGGAAGCCTTACACATTATCTGCCAGAGGTTCCGGAAGCCTCTGCCCCTGCCAAGGTCTTGGTTTCAGCCTCATCATATTCATTTTGAACTCTTAAGTAAAACTCTCTCTCATCTGTCCTCATCTCTTTCCTTCTTTCTTATCTCCCCTTTCACTTCTTATTTGTCCTTTGGAGGCAAAGATATGACTGACATGTCTCGCACAGATAAATATCACTTACTCGGTCCATGCTGAGTAAGACTACTTTTCCAGGATAACATTTCAATGGTATTGAAAGGTCTGTTAGCTAGTGGCACAACACTTTTAGTAAGGAAGCATAAAAAAGTTGCTTGAAATTAATTGTTTCATAGAGAGGAAAATTCTTCCTTCTGTTTTGCCTTAAATAGGCCCTAAGGAGTCTCTGTTATGAATAAGGAAAATCTAAGGTGTAAGTGATGAAACACATGACCGTGTGACCTAATGTTTTGTAAACTGAGCAGGTTCCCAAACACCCAAACTAGTCCTTTTGGAAAGGTGATGTAATGTCCAAGGCCATTGTCAAGGTTCTTCAGACTAACATGAAGGTAAGAAGAACAGAGAAAAATGTAATTACTTGAATCTACCCAATGGTTTAATTTCTCTATTTAGCAAAAGGGTGTTCCTATACATAATTTCAGGATTTCTTCAGGAACATTTTGTGCTGGACCAATTTAAAATCACCTAGGATCATGTATCACCCATCTTATATAAAACTCGAGACTCAAAGAAAGATTTTCAAAGAAGAAAAATATAATGTCTTCCAATAAGAAGCCTCCACTGGTAATACGGGGATGTGTACTCATTTCTCTTGTATTTTGCATGAAAGCCTCCGATTCTGCCCAGGTGTTTATCATAATTATGCAAATCATTTACAATGTCATTGTGAATTATAGGAGAACTAAATATCTATGCTTTTCGAGATATTGTGCATAGTCTTGGTTTTCTTTTTTACTGCTACATTTGATTAGTTTCTTAAATCTACTTAAATAATTTACTGAAAGTAGAAATCTTGGTCCTATGTAGAGAAGCAATAATCATAGACCAAAACCAAACATATACAGTTTTTCTTGTTCCCATATAAGCTTTTACAGTATCCAACGTTATGTGTCTGTTTAAATTTTATTAGTGACTTCACAGAACTTCTTTTTATAGTATTAAATTAGGCAGTACTCACCATGGCTGTGTCAAGGATGAATTTAAAGGATGTTTTCTCTGGGTGTATATCATTCACTCACAAGTTCTACAGAGCTTCTATAAATACACCCAGCACCAGACTAATGCATCTCATTTTTTGAACTCTGGCAGTCTACTTAGTAGAGTGTGCATGTCTATAATTCCTAAGTAAATAAGCCCCTTAATGTGTTTTTCTGACTAGTCCTGAAAATTCTTTTTACAGTGGGAGTCAACAAATGTTCAATCTATACTCTGGCTAGGATGGGTCTAGAAATTTCTTGCAGCCTTTCAACCTCCTAGGACCTGGTCTGGTGACAGTGACAACCTTTAGGGACATTCAGGATAAGTCTAATTCCTTTTCCACATGCTAAGGTGCAAAATAGCTGAAGTCTAGGGTTCTTATGGTTTCTTAGGTAAAGTTGTTGTTTCCAAAATTCCTTTCATAATATAGTTTAAAGTGACTCTTTAACTGTGAGTCATTCCAATATGCTTATACCCTTGGTCTGTAATATAATGATATGAATGAATTTGATAATTCAGCTGTGACCCAATTGGAATGAAGCTTGAGCCTATGTTAGTTTTATGTGACTGCTGTAACAACAATTATCACAAACTAAATGGCTTAACACAACAAAATTAATTCTCTTGCATCTCTTAAAGTTCAAAATGAGTATTATGAGGCTGAAACCAAGATTTTGGCAGGGTCAGATCATTCTGGAACCTCTGGAAGGTGCTGTGTTGACTTCCCACTTCCAGCTTCTAGAAGCCAACTGTGGTGATTGGCTTGTGACCCCTTCCTCACACCATAGCCTGTTTCCACCCAGCATGCACTTGTGTAGTCACATGTTTTCACTCTTGTACACTCAAATCTCCCTCTGCCTCCTTCTTATAAGGGTGCTTCTTATAATAATTATATTTATGGCTCACACAGGTAATCCACAATAATCATCCTATGTCAGACTCTTTAATCACATGTAAAGTCCCTTTTACTATTTAAGGTATTAAGCACTCAGGAGTTACAGAGATTGGTTTGAATATCTCTAAGACCTATAAAAATACTCTTACAGGAACACTCCTGATTAAAATTAAATTTACTGAGAGATAAAGCTTCAATCTTTTCCATTACATGCTGTTAAGAGACATCTCCCCTAGCCTGTGCTTATATCCCTTTTGGTACACAAGTGCAAAGCCAAATATTTAATACCTTACTAAATTCTGCTTGTTGGATTTAGCCCCGTAAGCTGGTCATGGAAAACTTTCTGTATCCATACTTATTTAATAACATCTGATTTCTAAAGGATGGTATCAAAGGATTTCAGCTAAACATTTTATATTGTAGCTTCTCAATCACCTGTTCTAAAGTGTCCATGTACATGGGGAGATGAGCATAGCTCAGTAGGCCTGAGATTAAAGCTAAAAAACTAACCAATCTTGCTGTAGCATTTGTGGAAAGTGTTGCTAAAGTGTCCGGCTCACTGTCTCCCAACAAGAATCATCTTGAGTGATGATATTGGCCCTCTGTAGCTTAAATTCAGTGTGCATACCATGGGAATGGAAGAAGTTTCTTAAAAGTATAGTTAAAGCTAGTGATTTTAGGATTGTATTTACTTACAGCAGAACCTGGTCTCAAACTGAGGGTGTAACAAATAGTTCCAATCTTTGCAGGACAGAGAAGGGGCAAAATCTAAAAGAAATATCACCCTAATTCAAGTTCAGACTAGGATTTCTATTCCAGTGAGAAAGAAGCGTATTTGTTGGAAAACCAGGGCAGAACTACAGCCTGGTGTACTGAGCTACCTGGGGAGGAGGTTTAAGCTCTGTAGATGGATGGATGCCCTTCCCTACCATACACCAGGCTGATACAGGGGAATGGATATGAAGTTAGTGAATGTATGGGAGAAACTCCAGCTACAAGAATACCAGTCTTTTGATAGAAGTGGCACCATAAGAATCATCCTGTTGTAGATCACTCACTAACGCAGAGTGGCAGCTGTCTCTTCACTAGTGACCAATCCTTCCCCATCTCTTCTTACTAAGTGCTTTCTGTGACATTTCCACAACTAAAATAGGATACTTAGCTAAACTGGCTAAGTATCCTAAACATTATGTACAACTCTTTTTTAAACACACAAGTGAAAGGAAGCATTAGAATGAACGGAACAAGAACGTTCTAAGCCTCACATAGAAAATTGCTCACCATCTTCCATTACTGTGTTTCTGTGTGTCAAAGTAGCTGTCTAAATACTCTAGTAAAACAGCATCTGTTAAATTCTGACTTGAAATAAGGCAGAGGAAAGCAAGCAGAGGAAGCCATCAGTCTCTCCCCTCCAGCTACAATTTTCTCTTTGCTATACTTTAAAATTAAGTCTAAGATTAGAAGTGACTTTTACAGGATTTTATAAGTTTGAGTAATGGGTATGTCTGCTGTTATTTATGCTTATCTTAGCATTTTATTTGTATGGTTGAGTATGATTTATGAGAAATGCTCTTCATAAAGGCTTTTCCCTCAGCTTTCTTTTACAATGTGATACCATAAGAACACATTGCTGTTTAAACTAGCAGTTTTAACCCCAGCATGTATTATCCCACTAGGCTTGATTGAAAATTTTCTGCCCACTTTTAAATCAAATTCACTTTCACTAAGATGGGAGGACAAATTATAGGGGAGAAGCATCTACAATTTCTTTAAGCATTTTGTCCAAACATTTTTGCCTAGTTACTGAGTGACTGACAGATTATTTGAGTACATCTAAATTTTAGGGTTTGGCAGGTTTTCAAATACCTAATGGCTATACGCTGTCCTTGACAAAAATTACTTTGTACAGACACTCTCATGGGTTGACAGTTGAGAAATCATTACCTATTTTATGACTTTTGGCTGCCAGACAATCCAGTCTAAATTTTCTGTGGTTATTTAGTCGTATTTTCACAACAATTTAAATGCTAGAACCTTTTCCAGTATCTTCTGAAACACTTTAGAGCTGTCCTCATTACGCTTTACCCTTTCCCAGTCAGAGAGCAAAGGATAAATTTTTTCCTTGGATGGAATGAACCAAAAACATTAAATGCTTCCTTATTTTGTTGAAATATAATCAAAGGTTGTATATGAACTTCTTTTTACGATCTCTTCAAGTTCTAACAGTCTGATGAGCTAAGACAAGGTGGGTTTTTTGTAAGTCATTTTTCTTTTCATTTATTAATAGTTCTTTCAATGCAGTTTCATCGAGTGCTTAACATGTGTGCCCAGTTCTATGACACATGAGTGAACAATTGATCACTGCCCTTAAAGATCTGGCAAATAAGAATACAGAATGTGTACACAGGCAATTGAGTTTCACGTGCAAAGTGCCATCACAGAGGTAAAAGTGGTGTAAGGAGATCCCATAAAGAAAGTAATACAGACAGGGAGCAGCAAAAGGCAGGACTATAAGCTAAGTGTGAACACTTGGGTGCCTATTAATATTTGGCCCTTACTGTTGTTTGATTTTGAAAGGCATTTTGGTATTTGTGCTCCATTTCTATTACCATAGGTTGAACAAAATGTCCCACAAAAGGCTCACGAGCATGAAGCCCAAGTCCAGCAATGTTAAGAGTGGGGGTCTGGGGGAGTGATAGGACCATGAGGACATTGTTGTCACTAGTGGATCGGTCCACTGACTGGATCACAGTAGAATGGACTCTGGGGAGCTAGAGGGACCTATAGGAGATGGGGACCAACTGGAGGAAGTGGATCGTTAGCAGCATCCCCTGAAAGGCTTCATATTGTGCTCAGCGTTTCCTTTGCTCTCTCTCTGCTCCTCAGCTACCTTAATGTGAGCAGCCTCTTCCTCCAACACATTCCATCCGCCACATTCTGCTTTGCCTCAGGCCCGAAACAATGGAGACAGAAAACTATGGACTGAAACTGTGTCTAAACAAACGTTTCCTCTTCAGAGTTGTTTTTCTCAGGTATTTTATCATAGGGTAGAAAGGTGCCCAGCACATCATTACCTTGTTTATAAAGCAATACAGCATACAAGAAAGAGAACAGAGGTGGAATGAAATTCTGTCACCACTACTTTTTCTCTTTCACAAATGACTTAACCCTCTTATGACTGGTACAGGTGACTTTTAACTATGTGGTACCTGACCTATTTTCAGATTCGCCTATTTATAAGAATGTGCTTAAGCATGTTCTGATTGCCAGAGTCCTGCTGTCACTCCATTTGTGATGCAAAATATTAAAGGATAATGATATTAGCTCTCTGCATGCTGTGGGAAGCTGGGGTTCAGCTGACCTAACTCTCCCAGTGGAGTTTAAATCACGAGCAAATACCATATGTCACAACATTCAGTTCAGAGCAATAGCATGAATGCAGCAATTTGTCTGTGTAGCAGCTTTTGGCAGAGGTGTGCAGAGCAGCATCCAGTCCAGTTGTTTTTGGTAGTTTCTGCCACTCAGCTTCCAATGGTACCTGCTAATTTTCAGAACCTGTCTCTTTAGCCTTCTTCATATTTAAATTCCTTTTCAGAATAAATTACCCAAGGTTCATTCCTGTTCATTACCCTCCCTGGGTAAGTAGGATATATAGTTAATACCTTGGTTAAACCCTCTTTTTCAAGGTTTTGATAACTGATGGAGACCAGTATGAAGTGGCTCTGAGCAGGATTTAATATTAACCAATTGGCTTTTCATGTTTCCTTGGCGGTTGTCCGAAGCTTAGGCACCTTGACTAAAGATGGGCAGTTGACCCATAGCAAATAAATATCTATGGATCACCTGTCACCGCTGAGGCCTGTATTGGCTCATGAAACTGTGACAACTCAAAGGACAAGATAAGACTGCAGCTGAGGACATTTGGCTCCAACCCCAATTGACTACAACTGCCGTCTCCGCACTCCTACAATAAATACCAGCCTAAAGATATGGTAGTTCTCCTGATTGACATAATTTACTACTTGGTAAAATTCTCCCAAGGTCCTATGAGATTCCCACTTTTCTTGAGTATCCTCCTCCTTTGTTTGAAAACCAAGTAAATACGGGCTGCACAGAGAAGTCTTTGGCTAAACTCAGAGAATATTGAAGCTGTAAGAGAGTTGCTCCCTCCTGGAGCCCTGAAATCATTTCCATTGTCTCATTTACTTAAGCCTTCACCATCCACTCGCTTGGGAGATTGTGGGCCTGATCAGCTTGCAATGACTTAGGGTTATTTAACCCAGTTTTCGATAGATGATGACTGAAAATAATACAGTGAAAAGAATTCACAATGCAATAAAACACCTGACTACAATTTTAGGGTTAGTTTAGCCATGATTGTTCTTCTAGGGAATGGCGATAGAAGCGCCAATACTTTGTGTTCTAAGTAGGAAGACTTTGGAAAATCATGTCAGTGTTAAGTGAGAATATCAAACTGTTTCTATAATAATGATTCTGAAGAATCAGAGTATAAAATGTGATTATGCTAATTTCCTGCCATATCCATTGAGCCTTCAGAAAGAACCTGAAGTTATTTATCTGTCAGGTAGTGACTATAAGGCTACTTGGTCTTTAAATAAAAATATGAATTCTTAAAGCTGATTCTTTCCAATGGCAACTGCTTGATGTCTTAGTTATTGAAGACAAAAAATGGTAACTAGACAACACGGGCACTGGCAATCCCTTCTTTCACTGATTCATGTGTGTGCATTGAACCCGAATCTTCTAGGACTTTTCTAAGTACTAAGATCTAGAGATGATTGAGAAGCAGTGATGCCCTCAAGGAAAGTAAGAAGAGACAGATTCTTGAGTAAGGATGTGAATTGGTATGGGCCCACTTCACATCGGGAGACATTACACTTTCACCAGCAGGGCCTTAGGGCACCTATCTGGCCACATGTTAGGCAACATTTGGTATTGTCTATGCCCTAGTTTTTTTCTCAAATGGTCATAAAATGGCACTTTATATTTAAATACATTTTTTGTTCTAATTACTGTTGAGTTCGAGCCTCTGTTCATACCTATGCTCACATTACCCCGCAAAAGTATCTCTTAAAATATTTTGTCTGTTTGCTTTTTTTGCATTTGTCTCTTGATTTGAAGATCTATGTTTGTTCTACATATTAGTTCTTTATTTGTTTTACATGCTAGAAAAAAATTTCTTCTACTCTGCTATCTCTTAACCTCTATTACAATAGTGGACACAGAAAAGAAATAATTTTTATGCAGTCAAACCCATGTATTATTTTGCCTTATGCTATGTGCACATAGTCAAGCGCATATGGAACTATTTTGAGCTTTTTCTGTCCCACTAGTTTCCTGGATCAGCTTCGACTATGACTACATTGTTTTCACTTCTGTGACTTTGTTCTGTTCTTTAATTAGTAAACAACCCCACTTTCTCTTTGTTTTCAAAATTAACTCTTCATGGACCTTTATTCTCTTATATACCATTTAGAATTAGTTTGTTAATTCTTCAAAAATATGGTGGTAATGTACTGCTATTCAATAAAATAATTTTCTATTTATTACTGAAAATATTTAGAAATTTTTTATTTTTCTATAAATGTATCTTTTTAATCTGGGCCATCATGTTTGTCTGAAATAGATGTCCATAACTGTGAATTAGATTTTAGATCCTCATTTTGTCTCCTTGTGCCTCTTTTCACTCTGTATTTTTAATATGCATTTCTTTTTAGATTTGTCCTATGAGATTTCTTACGAATGCTTTCAGAGAATGATTCATTAAAAGCTTTGTGATTTCCCTTGTAAGCTCTACTTTTGCTCTGTCCCACATAGTTTAACATGCGCTGTTTTTCATCATGTCACAGCGATATATGTGCGCTCATGCTTATAGCAGTACAGTTCGTATTACCTAAATAGTGGGAGCAACCCAAATGCCCATCCACTGAGGAATGGATAAAATATTGTCGTATATTTACATAATGGAATATTACTCAGCCGTAAAGAAAGATAATCTCAAGGCTTTTATAGTAAAATGGACACAACTAGAGACCATACTTATAAGTGAAATAAATCAGATCTGTATGTGTAAGCACCGTATTATTTCACTAGTGGAAGAACCTGAAAGAGTGAATAAAATCTAGGAGGTAAAATTGATGTTGTGAAAGGGGAAGAAACTATTCAAAAGGAAAGAACAACTGGGAGGAGGGAAAAGAGAAAAGAGAGAAGGGGGGAAAATATATATGTATACACACACAGGATGGCTAACACAGTGGTACTGTTGACTTTTATTGCTCTATTAAAGTGTATGATCAATCTTACATGTCTATATTTGTTTATCTGAGTATCCAATTTGGAGATATCAATATGTAATATAACAACCATTGTTCATTTCCTATCACCTTGTCTGAGATTTTGTATTGCTTCTATTGTTTTTGTGCTATTTTCTAAATGTATGTGTGTTCATTAAGACGTTTTCCTTCTTTTGTCTTTAAAATTAAAAAATGCTCTGTTGTCACTTGGTTGAAGTATTTTATTTCTCTATGATTTAATCTTTAACTCAAAGTTCCACAGTATTGTTTTTTTTTTTTCTGTTTTGTTTAGTTTTCAGACCTATAGGATTTCATTAACTGTCCCATTGGTGTTAAATTCTAATTTTACTGAATTGTAGTTACAGAATACAATAGGTTTTAATTCTTTTAATATTATTGATAAGGCCCTATGGCTTTGCATGTGACCCATTCTTTGTGACTGCTCTGAATGTGAACCAAGGCAAACAGAAAATACATAAATTCCTATGTAAATGTATCAGTTCAAATTCAATGTATTATGTAATATTTTCTTTGCTTATATTTTGATTATCAGTATCTAAAGGGAATCTATTGAATTGTAACTGTAATTATGTTTTTCTTCTAGCAGTTACAACATCAATTTTAAGTGTTTGCTATTTTGTACATTATTATATTTTTAACAATTACTGACTTTGTGTTTTGGATTTATGTAACACTTGAATTTATTTTGACACAAAATTGCTACTCATATTTTTCTGTGTCTTTTTTAATTCATTTATTTCAATGTTCTATGATTTTTTATGCATACATTACAGTATGTTGCTGGTCTGATTTTTCCCCCTGATTCACACCCCTCTGTGTTCTTAGTATATTATTTTTGCACTTTGTATTTTTAGCATTATGCTAGTAGTTATTTTTCCATATGCTTTTTATTTTCTATTTATAGTGAAATTTATAATTTCTCCCTTTCTACATTCTTTTGGAAAGATATTTTCTTCTATTTGTTTGAAGATCAAATTCTTAAATCAAATACCTATATCTACCCCTTAAAGAAGACAAGCAAGTACTATGATATGTATTCTGCCCTTCTACCACCCTCAACATCCTCTGTCTTACTGGCAGTTCTGGAGTGTCATTATTATTCTTTGTAGTGGCCTCTACTAATCACTAAATTATTTATTCATACTTGCCTTCCCATAATACACAGTTCGTTGTGGATTAATTCTGCTCTGTGCTGTTATGCTTCCTATAAAAATGCTTTCATCCTTGAACAAAAGACTTTTTGAAACTTATATGTCCAGGATATCTTTATAGAAATTCACATTTATTCCTTAACTGGATATAAAATTCTAAGTTCAAAGCTTTTCTTTTTCAACACCTAGAAAATATTACCTCATTATCTTTCTCTTTCCTGTGTCTGTGCCAAGGGTTTTATATCAATATTATTTTGTTTTCTTTCTAAGATTTTTTTCTTTCTCTTTGAAAACTTTCATAATTTTCTCTTTCATGCTTTAAAACTTTGTAATAATTTGTTTGTGGGCAATGTTTTTTTCTACTCAGTTACATTCTGGGGAAGTTTGGTTCTTTCTTAATTTCTTCACATAATTTCTATATTTAATATATCATATTTGTATCTTCATAGTTCTTTCACCATCTTGTTTGTACACTCTTCAAGGAAATATTTCTTATTTTACCCTTCTGAATGCAGTAAGGAGAATTTATGACCAACTGATTAACATACTAGAAAGATGTTTTTTCTAATATTTAAGACATCTTTTCAATTCTTTATCTCTACTGTAATATTCTTCCATAACCATTATTTCCAACTGAGTCTTCTTTTTTTTGTATTACATAACGTTATCTTTGTCTTTATTACTCAGTTATATAGATGATGGCTTGTTCAGTTAATCAATTTTCTCCACTTCACCACTGTTGTTCTGCCACCCTGTCAGTGATCTTCCCACTGGTAATAACTGCACTTTTGGTTTATTTACTCCCTCATGCTCTTACTTTGGGCAGAGACTTGGGTGCTTCTAAATATACTGTATATTATGTGAGTGTACACAAATTACTATGGCAGGAAGTGGAGAAGCACCCTTTGGCAAGCCCTTACAGCTGTCCAGTGTCCAGCGGTGTAGGTGGGGTTACACAGTGAACCACCAGACTCTGTCAGCATGACCGCATCTATAGGCTCAGGCAAGTCTTCAGGGCCTTGCTGGGGGCCAGGCAAAGTGCCTGGCATACCCCAGTGGCTGGGTGGAGTACCTAGCACACCCTGGGGGCTAAGTGGAGCTCTGGGGGTGGGGCGGAGCGCCTGGCACACCCCAGGGCTGGGCAAAGTGCCTGGCATGCCCTGGGGGCCGAGTGGAGCTCCTGACACACCCCTGGGGCTGGGCAGAGTGCCTGGCACACCATAAGGGCTGAATGGGGCTGGGGGAGAGGAGCACCTGGCACACCCTGGGGGCCAAGTGGAGCTCCTGGCACGCCCTGGGGTCTGGGCAGAGCGTCTATCATGCCCCAGGTGCCAAGTGGAGCTCTGGGGGCTGGGTGGAGCACCTGGCACACCCCAGGGGCTGGGCAGAGCACCCAGCATGCCCCCGGGGGCTGAGTGGAGCTCTAGTAGAGGGGTGGAGTGCCTGGCACACCCTGGAGGCTGGGCGAAGCACATGGCACACTCCAGGGGCCGAGTGGAGCTCCTGGATGCCCCAGGGGCTGAATAGAGCTCCTGGCACACCCCAGGGGCTAGACGAGCACCTTGCACACCCCAGGGCTGGGGTGGATCTCCTGGCACACCTCGGGGGCCAAGTGGAGCTCAAGGTTGGGGTGGAGCACCTGGCACACCTCAGGGGCCGGTCAGAGCTCCAGACATGCCCCTGGGGCAGGAGCTCTCCCCAGCTGATCCAAGTCCACAGGATCACCTCCGCAGACTCCCAGACTCTGTCCCAACGCCACTGTGGGAGGCTCAGTCTAGGTCCTCCTGGCTCCAATTGAGTCTTCTTTATAAACGTATATTCCTGCTTCTTTTTTTATCTCTTAGGGGAAACATTCCATTCCATTTTTATTTTTTGATCTGTTTCATAATTTGATCTTTTTGTGCATAAATTGTTCACTTATCTCATTTAGAAAGTGGTATGTTGTTTTTTATGTATCTAGTGGTTATTCCTGACAACATCTTTTTCATTAGGGTATCAGCCAATCTGGCTGGCCATGGATTGAGATGAAAATCATGGGCCCTTGTTTATCCACTCGTGGGGACTGGGGAGGAAAAGGGTTTCCCCTCTTGTAAAATCTTTTTATTATCCTATCCACTTGATTCCATTTTCCAAAGCTGATGTTTTGGAAGTTGTTTTCTTGTAGGGCATGACACACTTCACCCCAAGATGTTCTGGCCTTTAAAATTTGCATTGAGAAACCTGCTGTAATTCTAATGAGGTTTCCTTTATAAGGGCTTTGTTTTTCTCTAACAGCTTCCAAGATTCTGTTCCTGTGTTGGACTTCTGGGATAACTATGGAATGTCCTAGAGAGGTGCTTTTCTGATCTTGGTCATTTGAAGTTCTATATCCCTCACTTATATGTACGTTAATTTTTTTCCCATATTTGGAAATTTTTCTCCCATATTTGGAAATTTTTCTGCTATTATTTCAGGAAAGAGATTTTTATTGCCATTTGTGCTGTGCTCTGATTTGCAAGAATTCCTATGAGTCTTAAATTAATCTTCTTTACATGATCTAGAAGTTGTTGGGTCCATGTTTCTTGTTTTCTTGTTATTTTCATGGCATCTCTCCTTAATTCCTCACCAGAAGTGCCCTATCTTTTCGTTCTGAAACTGTCTACATAGTGGTCTTGTGCTGCCCATACTTTCAGTAGAACTTCTAATCTATTGAATTTCTGTTTTGTGCCTTTTTATGGATTCTAATTCATATCTATGTTGGGCATTCATGTTTTGTGCCATTTGCTTAGCTCATATAGCTTTTTATTGCTGTCTTTTCTGGGCTTGTTGATTGTTTTATTGAGTCCATTACATGTTTAGTTATATCTTCTGATCATTAAGCATCTCACTGATCTTCTTTCTCTTATTTTTAATTTCAAAGACAAAAAAATTTGAAACCAAGATAATAGGAGGGTAACAATGATATTACATATTGTTATCTTTAAATTAGTTGCTGAGAGTACAAGCATTTAATTGCCCAAACAGTATTAGTACAAACCTTTATTTTCAATGAACTAAGAGAAATTAGTAGTATAACTATCTTATCTGTCACATATATATAGCTTTTCCCTCCCTTCTTCTCTCCATCCCTCCATCCAAGTTTCTCTTTCTGCTTAAAGTGTCTTCCCATTTTATATCTGCTGTATATTTTGGATCTTATTTACTCTTTCTCAAACTAGAGAGACATGCTGTTTACCCATGTGCATCTGGTTTATTTCACTTATGAGTAGAGTCTCAAGTCACATTCATTTACCTATAAAGTCTCCAGTTTATCCTTCTTTACAGGAGCATAGTACTCCATTGTGTAAAAAGACCACATCTTTTTATCCACTCCTTGGTTGATGGTCATTTGGGTTGTTTCCAAGATTTAGCTACTACAAATTGTGCTGCTGTAAACATGGGTGCACGTATATTGCTGTGATGTGATGTTTTCAGTTCTTTTGGAAAAATACCCAGAAGGGGAATAGCTAGGTCAAAGAGAATCCCTCATCCTAGTTTTTGATGAATATTCACACTGATTCTCATAGCAGTTGTACCACTCTGTACTCCCACCAACAGTGGAGAGGGACTAATTTTCCTCCACAGCACCTCCAGGCTTTGTTATCAGTTGATTTCTTAATGACAGCCATTCTTTCTGGGGTGAGATGGAATCTCACTGTTGTTTTAATTTGCATCTCTCTCATGACCAGTGATGTCGAACCTTTTTCATATATTTATTTGCTGTTTGTATTTCTTCATCTGAGAAGTGCGTATTCATCTCAGATGCCCATTTTTGGATTGTGTCTTTAAATTTGGGAGCTCTGTGCTTTTTTAGTTCTTTATATGCTCTCAATAGTAACCCTTTGTCTGAGAAACAGCTGCAAACATATTTTCCCACGTTGCCAGTTTTTCTCTTCACTCTGTTAGTGGTTTCTCATGCTGTGAAAAAAGCTTTTAAATCAGATGACATACTAGTTGTTGATTCTTTGAGATAGTTCTTGTGTGATCAGGGTTTTATTCATAAAATCTGTGCCTACACCAGTATCTTTGAGAGTTTTACCTATTCTATATTCTAGCAGATTTAATGTTTCTGCTTTAATATTTTGATCTTGTATCCATTTGAAATTTAGTTTAATGCATGATGAAAGATATGAGACCAATTTTAATCTTCAGCATGTGCAGAGGCATTTTTTCCAGCAGGTTCTCTTTCTTCCAGTGAATGTGTTTGGCACCTTTGTCAAAGATACTGTTGCAGACTATGTCTGGAGCTGTTTTTGCTTCTTCTCATCTGTTCCGCTGATCTTCGTGTCTGTTTTTTGCCAGTGCCATGCTGTCTTTATCACTGTAGCTTCATAGTATAATTTCCAGTCAGGGGTTGTGATGCCCCCTGCCTTGTCTTTATTACGGAGAATTTCCTTTGCTATTCTAGGTCTCTTCTGGTTTTAAATGTATTTTAGGATTGTTTTCTCCAATTCTGTGACATATGCTATTGGAAGTTTGATTGAAATTGCTTTAAATCTGTACAAAGATAAGTATGGCCATTTCACTGTGCTAGTCCTTCCTATACAAGAGCAAGGGATATCTTTCCATTTTCTGGAATCAGATTCAATGTCCTTTATTAGAGTACTGTAGTTTAAAATGTAGAGGTCTTTTATATCCTTTGTTAGATTGATTCCTACGTATATCATTCTTTAGATGCTATTATGAAAGGTGTTGTTTCCCTAATTTCTCTCTCAGTGAATTTGTTATTCATGTACAGGAAGGCTACTGATTTTTGAGTGTTGACTTTGGATTCGGATACACTACTGAATTTGCTTATTAAATCTAGCAGGTTTTTTTTTAGTGGAGTTTTGGTGTCTGCTGTTCATGTCATCTGCAGATAATAACAATTTCATTTCTTTCTGTTCTATATTCATTTCTTTCTCTTGTGTAATGGATATAGCTAAAGTTTCTGGGAATATGCTGAATGAGAGTGGAGACAGTGGACATCTTTTGTCTTCTCCCTGAGTTTAGAAAGAAATCTTTAAGTTTTTGTCCATTTAGTATGACGTTGACTATTGGTTTGTCATAGATGGTTTTTATCAGATTGTGATAAAGATCATCTATTCCAATTTTCTGTAGAGTTTTTGTCATGAGTGGGTGCTGGATTTTGTTGAAAGCTTTTTCTGTATCTATTGAGATGATCATACGATTTTTGTCCTTGGCTTTGTGATTTGGTGTATTGCATTTATCGGTTTATGTATATTGAACCATTCTTGCACTCCTGGGATGAATCCCACCTGGTTATGGTGCATAATATTCTTGATGATTTGCTGCATGCTTTTTGCGAGTATCTTATTGAGGATTTTTGCATCTATGCTAATTAGTGAGATTGACCTATAGTTCTTTTTCTTAGTTGAGTCCTACCCTGGTTTGTGTATCAGGGTAAAACTTACTTCCAGGAATGAATTTGGGAGTATGGCTTCCCTTTCAATTTTGTTAAAGAGTTTAAGAGGTAGTGTCAGTAGGTCTCTAAATTTCTTGTAGAATTCACCAGTGAATTCATTAGGGCCTAGGATTTTCTTTGTTGGTAGGTTTTTAATTACATCTTTGATTCCTTTGATATTGGTTTATTTGGTATTTTTATATATTCTTGACTTGGCTTTGGTAATTCATATGTATGTAGGAATATGTCCATTTCTTCTGCACTTTCCATCTTATTAAAATACAAGTTTTCAAAGTAGGTATAGATGGGGCTGGGGATATAGCTCAGTGGAATAAGCGCTTGCCTAGCAAGCGCAGGGTCCTGAGTTCAATCCCCAGTACCGCAAAAAAAAAAAAAAAAAAAAAAGTAGGTATAGATGATCTTCTGGATTTCTTCAGGGTCCCTTGTGATTTTACCTTTTTCATTCCTAGTTACATGAATTTGAGTTTTTTATTTCCTTTTTGATGAGGTTGGGTAAGAGTTTATTTCATCTTTCAAAGAACCAATTCTTTGATTCACTGATTCTTTGTGTGCTTTTTTCTTCAATGCATTAATTTCTACTGTGATCTTTATAATTCCCTCCCTTGTATGAACTTTTGGCTTAGTCTGCTCTTCTTTTTCTAGAAGTTTGAGGTTTACTATGAAGTTGGTTTTTTGTGCTTACTCTTTTTTTCTCATATAGATATTTATTGCTATAAATTTCCCTCTTAGGACTGCTTCCATTGTGTCCTATAAGTTCCAGTATGTAGTATTGCCATTATCATTTAGTTGTAGAAAATGTCTAATTTCTTCCTTAATTTCATCTGTGACTCACTGGTTGTCGAGAGGGTGCTATTTATTTTCCATGTGCCTATGAGGTTCTTGTGGTTTCTTTTGCCATTGATTTGTAATTTCGTTGCACTATTAAAATTGTAGTAATTTTATTCCTTTGCATTTACTTAAGAATGTTCTATGAGCTAGTACGCAGTCTATTTTGGAGAATGTCTTGTGAGCAGCTGAGAAGAGTGTATGTTCTGATGTTGTAGGGTGGAACACTATATAGATATGTACAAAAATCCATTTGTCTAGTATTTCATTGTTGATTTTTTTGTCCAGTTGATCTACCTTTTTGTGACAGTGGAATATTGAGATCCCCCAATGCAATGGTATTAGTGCTTATTTTATTTTTCATGCCCATACTATTTGTTTTATCTAGTTGGGTGCACTGGTATTTGTTGAATATATATTTATTATTATTATCTCTTCCCCTTGGATTGTCTGTAAAGAGAGCAAGTACCCCTGTTTTTTTTTTTTTTTTTGTGAGTTCCTGTCACATGGAATGTTGTTTTCCAAACTTTGACTTTAAGTCTATAATTTTCTTTTATCTTTTTCAGACAGGGTCTCACTGTGCAGTTCGGGCTGACCTTGAGCTCACTTTCTAGTCCAGGTTGATCGCAAATTCTCAACAATCCTCCTGTCTCAGCCTCCTGAGTGCTGGGATTACAGGTGTCCACCACCATTCCTGTCTCTTAGAATTTTTTTGAATTAAACGTGTTTCTTGTATGCAGCTTATTGTTGAATTTGCTTCTTGATCCTTTTCTCTAGTCTGTGTCTTTTGATGGTGAATTGAGATAATTAACATTGATGATATAACAGATATGTATCGACTTATCCTTCTCATGTTATTTTCCTATGGCTGGCTTCCCCTTTTGATCTCTTCTTCTGATTAATTGCTTGCTTTGTCTGGTGGATCCCTTCTGTTGGAGTTTATGGAGTTATAGTCCTTGTTATCTCTTTTTAGAATGTCCTTCAACACATTTTGGTAATCATAAATTTCCTTAGATGTTCTTTGTCATAGAAGTATCTTATTTCCCCTTTAGTTTCGAAAAATAGTTTGGCAGGGTAAATCAATCTGGGTTGAAGGTTATTTTCCTTTATAACTTGAAATACCTCACTCCAAGCTCTCCTTGACTTGAAGGTTTGTGCTGAGAAGTCAGCTGTGATTCTGATGGGCTTTCCTTTAAAAGGTGATTTGTTTCTCTCCCTAAAAACCTTTAAGATTCCATTTTTGCACTGAATTTCTGGAATCGACTATACTATGCCTGTCTGTAAAATTCTTTTGATCATGGCTAACTAGAATTCTATATGCCTCACTTACTGTATGCCAAGTTCTTTTTCCCTACCAGGGAAGTTCTCTGCTATGATGTCTGTGAACTGTTTTTTTTTTTCTCTTAAATATCATTTGTGCTATCTTCTGCTTTTTTCATTGACTCCAATCAATCACAAGTTGTTCTTCTTTGCCTGATCTAGCAGCTGTTGCATCGATTTCTCATGGTACTTTGCTATTTTAAAGAAATCTTTCATTTCATGATCTCTAACTGCAAATCTGCCTTCTATATCTGAGATCTGTCTTCAGAGTGGCTTAATCTGCTGTGGATACCTCCAATGGAATTTTTATTCTCCTGGATATCAGCTTGGATCTGCCTTATGGATTCCATTTCTTTCCTATGCTGAGCATTCATAGCTTCCATAGTTTTCTTAAACTCCTGTATTTTTTGTCTACATCTGCTCTAAAGTCCTTAAGCATAGTTTTCATTGTGGACAGCATCTCTACAATTATCTGAGAAATTATTTCTGATTTGATTTTTTCTACAGCCTCTTTCAGCTGCTTTATCATTTCTACTTCAGAGAGGCCACGTGGGTCATTTTTGGATTTTACCTTGTCATTGCCTCTTCGGTTTGCCTTGGTGAACAGGATGTGTGGGGTTGCATCTTGTTTATGTGTCTTCTTGTTTTATTTTATTTTATTTTATTTTATTTTATTTAGTTTAATTCCTAGGGCAAAGCTTGCAAATTGCCAGTGGCGGGTTACTTCATTGTTAGTATTTAGAACCTTTAGGAAATAGCTACTTCTCTGGGGTACCTTCCAGTTGTAGCTAGTTTTTTGGTTTTGAGTCTGTTGCAAGTTCCTTCATCTCCAGTTTGTGGGGATGAGAAGTTGCTGTCTGTCTGGTCCAGCCCCTGGTTCTTTGTCATTCTGCCACAGTAATTTCTGTGACCCTTATTCAACCTGTCTTGGAATGTCAGGAAGAACAGCTGTTGAGAACAATTATGTCATTTTTGACTATAGTGGTACCATCAACAATAATAGTATGAAACATAGCCTAGAAAATGACAAACTGAGATAACCATTAATTTGCCACCTCTAATCATATGAGCTAGATTTGTCATATAAAAAATCTAAAACAAATCAGAAAATTATATATTAATAAATTATTAATTGTAAATTATATTATATGTATATAAGTCTTTAATAGGTGAATTTTGTCCTCAGAGGTTAAATTTAAAATGGGTTAGGGAGAAAGTAGAGAAGTGGAAGAACAGGAAGAGATTAGAAGTAAGAGTGGAAGACAAAGGGGGTCACACAAATTTTGGGAAACCAGTGCAGAAGACTGGAGGGAAAGATGGAAAAGTAAAAGGAAGAGCACAACAAAGCCACAAAGAGGCTAGAAACTATGTTCACGCTCATATAAAAACAAGATCGAGCAATGAAAGAGGAAAAAACTCACCATCATCACCACTGTCACGAAAGAAGAGTGAGAGAGAGAGAGAAAAGAAGAAGTCCACTTCCAGGTATGTCTCCACTGTCAGCGGTAAACATGTGGGGACAGAGTCCCAATGCATGCCAGTTTAGCCCACCAATACAAAAGTAGCTTTTTAAGGAGGTAGTGCATAATCTCAGCAAGCCTGCACCTTCTGCCAATACGGACTGAGTTGGCCTGCAGCTGTCAGTGCCCCTTTTGTGGCCCTGAGCCCAGGGGAGAGCTGCTAGGTGGAGTCATCAGGCACTATGATTTCTGTGCTCAGTTGGCCCCTCTCCAAGATGGCTCCCAGCACTAACGACCAACTAGTGCAGTCCTTCATATCCACTGCTCCCCTTTACTGCTGCATCTGTCCCTGAAGGCCTCTGGGGTCACCAGCAGTCACTGTGTGTCTGCAGGCTTGAACCACTCCTCTCCCACGGTGAACCCCATCTCAGGCAGAAGGCACCGCCAGTTACCTCCGTCTTCTTTGTTGAAATTTCTCTCTTTACTCTCCCTGTGGTCTTCAATTCATGCTTCTGATCCTCCCTGGGACCCACTTCCCTCCTTGCCTTGATCACATTGCAGCCCAAATTATAAATACAGAGTGAAATAAAAGATAGATAATAAGAAGTAGAGAAGTAGATCATTCTCAAATGGGAAGGCGATCAAGAGATGGAGTAGAGAGGAAGAGGATGGAAAGGTCTGAAAAAAGTATTAAAAAGTCTTGTGTATATATACCAACTACACTCAAGGAATTCAAACATTACATACTGCAATCATGTACTAATAAAAAAGGAAATAAAAATAAACTAGAATTTTTAAATACAAATTTTTCAATCTTAAATTTAATAAACTAATGAATATCACTTTAAACAATAAATATTATGAAAAATGTTAAAGCAACTTTATAGCTGGTATACCTAAAAACTTGCCTTTTCTACCTCGAAATAAACATTTGGAGTTGATAGATACACATTAATATCAGAAAGAAATTCTCCCCAATGTATATGCACCTACTCTGGATCCTAATCTATTTCTCTGACCTGATATTCCAATATAAATAAACTTGTACCTGGAGGAAACCGAGAGGAAGACATTAAAAATTCATCTTGCTTCATGTGATGTAACATATGGAAATGATTGTTAGGATTCACCATATTAAAAGAAGGACAAAAATCATATGATCTTCTCAATAGAATACAGAAGAATATTTGAGAAAATGCAGCACACTTTCATGATAAGAAAGCTCTCAACAAATTAGATAGAAAAGTGAGATAATGCAACACAATAAAGGTTATATGTGAGAAGCCTCTAGTTAACATCATATTCAGTAGAAAAAAGTTTAGAATTTTCTTCTAAGATAAGGAAAAGATAGGAAGAGCCACTTTCACCACCTCCACTCAGGATAGTTCTGCAGACACTTAGTAATGAATAAAATACATCAAAATACATAAATAAAACATATCTAAATGGGAAAGAAAAAATAAAATTGTGTCTAATTCATGACCACAGAATCTTTTATAGAGAAAACACTAATGACTATACCAGAAAAACGTTCAGACTGATAAATGAATTCAATAACATTTGCAGTTTACACAATAAAAATACAAAGTTAGTAACATTTCTAAATACAGTAAATTATATTAAAAAGCACTTAGAAAATAGTCTGATTTATATTAGCATAAAAAGATAGAATAAATTTAACTAAAGGAGTGAAAGCAAAACTATTAAACATAAATGAAATAAATTAAAGATGATGTAAAATAAAGGTAACTCATTAAAAAGTACTAGAATAATTAATATTGTTAATTATTGTTAATTATGCATACTACCTATACCAATCTATGGACCATTATAATCTCCATCAAGATTCCAATGTCATTTTCCACAAAATAGAATAAAAATTTAATTTGTATGGAAATACAAAAGATCCCAAGTAGCCAAGGAAAAAAGAACAAAGCTGAAGTTACCAGGCCCCTGATTTCATGATATGTCATGTTAAAGGACCGAGATAAGATGGCAGACTATGTCTCTTTGGTGACTGCGCCTCTGTAGAAACCTCAGTGGGAACATCTGTCCATGAATGGAAATACCTTCACAAAAGCTAAGGAAACAAGGTGGGATATCACAATACTTGGTAGTACTCAATTTTTTTTTTAAAGGTACATGAAAGTGGGTAAAAGTATTAGTGTTTATCAACTGAGTTACCCTTGTCCCAACCCAGTCAACATGGCTTGGAGAGACATATCCTCTGCTTAAGAGAAAGATACAAAATGAGCATCAAATTTTGACATGGACTCCAACACTGGGCCCTCCAATTAAAACCTTGAAATGGGTGAATATTCATGGCTATGAATTCCAAATTGTCACCTACAGACTGAGCCTCAAAACCTGCCCTGATGCCAGGAACGACTTTACAGCCCCTGATTTATGACTAGGTTCATATTTCTGCCCTGATATGTGGTATTCATCATTTCAAGGCAAATGTCAGAAGTCCTGGGCTCTTAACAGCTCTCGGTAGCAAGCAGGCCTCAGGTATCTGCTGTGTCTAGCTCAGCTCTCAAAATTCTCAGGTGAAGGGTGGTGGAGGGTGAAGAAATAAGGACAAGAGTCAGAAAACAGAAAGCTGAGGTCAGGCAGAGCCCTCTCTCCGGATGAGAGAAAAAGATGTACTCAACGACTACAGTGCATTCATTTATACAGTTGGCAGGTTGATGTCACATGACATCCCTCAGTCTAGCAACCTGTTTGCTTAAAGTACCTAGGGCTCTCCATGTTCTCGGAGCTGGAATAGCTTGTTTACATACCATACCTCAGGCATTCTTCACATGTGATAGATCTCCAGCTTCAGCAGCTTCCCACATCGCCCCCTTTTCTGTTTTGTGGTTGCAAATGATGGCTGGTCAGTTGAAGTTGGAGGAGTTATGCCTAGAGGACTCTGGAGAAGACCCTCTCATTCTTGAACCGTTTCCATTCTGATTAAACCTATTCATTTAGAGTAAAGACTTTTAGTCCAAATATTTTAGGTCTTTGAATTCAGTAATTAACCCTCCATAGCCCATTAATCCATAGCAGTAGTCAGTTACTGGTGTAGCTGGAAATTGTCAGAAGGTGTTAGTGTTTTGAGTTTCTTTTATAGCTAGCATATTACTAAGACACTGTTTTATACCTCCTATAGTTATACTTTTCTGCTGGATGTTTAAGACCAACTTAAGGTGAGATCTGTATTAGTTAAAATTAACTTTTTGCTATTTTCAAGGTCACGTAATTCTCCTCAGAGTTTACCTTGGAACCATGCAAAGTACCTCCCAATTCTCCTGTCAGTTTCAGGAGAACAGTCAGGAAACAGAAAGCTGAGATCAGGCAGAGCCCTTTCTCTAGGATGAGTCATGGTCATTGCTTGACCAAATTGCTTTCTGTGAAAGCTTGAGATTTCTTTTCTCCTGATGACTCTTCTTAGGCACACTATACATTGTTGACAACTTTTTTCTGTCATCCCATAATCTCCTTGGTTAGGAGTTTGTATAACTTACCAAAGTTGTAGGATGTTGCTAAAAGATTCCCTCATATCTTGGGTCTTCATTGACCTTGAAGGCCTGGGGCCAGAACATTGGTTGTTTTCCTAGCTCATCTATACTTTTAGTTTTTGGTCTCCAAATCTCAGTTGTTGAACATTCAGAAGAGAAAGTTAATGACATTACACTGTATTGGGAACAGTGAGATTAATATTATACAAAATAAAACCATTATTTTCTACTAACCATTGATGTTTTTAGTAGTTGAATCCTTGTAAAATGTTAACAGACTATAGTTATATATTTTACACAGAAAATTAGAAATCAAAAGCCACATGTAATATTATAATGTGACAATCATGATGACATTTTGTAACACACCTGAATACCCATTTGACATACAATGTCTTTTTAGTTAATCATGTCCATCTAGAACATAAGAAGGTTTTACCTAACTAGTTGACCTTTAATGGGATGTCATTGAAGAAATTTGTGACATTGTCTGGACTGTATAATGTCTAGGCATCTCTAAGTATATAGGTGCATACACAGCATATACATCACATAAATATTTGATGTTATTATGGACTGGTGACCTCCTGTTACTTTGACATGAATCTCCTATCACAAGTATTTGGAGCACAAAAAGAAGGCAAACGTTTGAATCTGAAAGAAAAGTCTGTCGCCTTAAACAATCCCTGTTTTACGTTTTGGAGGACCTGTACATCCAAAGGAATGAATGTATTTAATACACCACAAGATTAACAACAATCAGTTGTCATAGTTCTATGGAAACATTTGTTTCTGAATTTAGTTTTGTATTAGAATATCTCCAAATCAGAAAACTTATTGTCTATTTTTTAAAAAAAGAAACTTAACCTTTTGATGATGAACAATGTAAACATATCACAATAGTATATTTTAATAACATTTTTGGAGGTGTCTCTCATAAGGCTATGAAGACCATTGGGGCTTCCTGCTAATGAACAAGAACTGGACAAATCTCTCCAGGCAGCCTCTTTTTCATTCATCAACTGGAATCCTGTCCAATAATTTCTCCCCACCCTAAGGAATTTTTGTTTAATTATATTAGCAATTTTTGATAACCTATGAGAAAACCAAATTTGATATCATTTTGACCAGCTGGCAACACAGATGGAAGCATGTTTTTTAAATCTATAAAAAATGTGTCATTCAAATTAAATTATGAGCAAATGATCCAAAAACACCAAAGAAAAGGAAAAGAGAAAAAATCGTTGAGGTCAAATAAAAACTAGCTGTTCACAAAGAGGACGACTGGATGAACAGACAAGTATACAGCTCAACATATTGGTCAAACAGACAAACTTCTTACAACATCAGGGTGCACTTAAACATATCTTTAACGAAATTGTATTATAACAACTGTTTTACAATTTTAGAAATTTGTCAATATAGACTAGTCAGATTTTTGTAGGCTAATTATCAGAGACCTCTTATAAGAAGAAATTGGAAGAAATAAAACCTTGTATAAATAATACAGTTTTTGTATTTTATTCTACCTTAAGAAAACAGGCAACTTTCGTATTCTTCTTTTATGTTGCTTCTAGCTTAGCTAGCTGCTCGTATTCTATCGCCTACTCAGACCTTTGATTCCCAGTTTTGCTTACCGTCTCCTGGGCACCCTGGCTTAATTGCTCCAATTGGCCTGAGGTTGAGTCCAGCCCCATCGTTGTCTGTCACTTGTGGCACAGTCTCTAAGGTGTCACTGCAAGAGGACTGAGCATCAATTTCTTGAAAGGTGGAACCAACTCCTTCACTGGGTCTGGGTCCATGATACAGCCAGGCAGCATGCTCTGATACACTGATAGGCTGTTCACATTTTCTGGAAAGACACAAGCATACTCTAGACTCCATATGAGTACCAGGTTGGGTCCTTTCCATTGTCCAATATGAAGATCTTTCAAAAGGACCCTTCCTAGCTTCTTTTTCTTTAGCTGATTGAATTGTCTTTCCATTGCTGTACATCCCTAGTATGATTTAAAAAGTTAATAGTATGTAATGCCAAGTGAAGTGTATTATGAAGTGTGAACTTTGCAGGGAAGGATTTCCTCTTTTGTTTTTGTAGGCAAATTTTGAGCATACAGTGAGCATGTTTAACAATTCCTAGACCTTGAGGGTTATAAGGCATTCCCATGATAGGGGAAATATGAAAAGTTTTACATAACATTCAGAAGGCAGCACTCATATAAGCTTGGCCATTTTTAGTCTAACTGCCCACAGGCAGACTCAGGTACTAAAAGCATCCAAGCAACGAACAATGACATGTTTAGCTGCTTCACCAGTATAGGCAGAAGCAACAATAAATCCCGAGGAAGTGTCCACCGAAATGTGGAACCAGTATAAAGAGCCAAACTCAGGAATGTGAGTAACATCCATTTGCCAGAGATAAATGGGGTGTAACCTTTGGGGATTAATCCCCATAGGGAGGGAAGATGTACTACACAGGAGGAAAACTATTTAACAATTTGTTGAACCTATTTCCAGGTTAAATGGAACTGCTTACACAATGCAGAAGCATTTTGATGGAAGGTGGCATGGGGAGCAGAAGCCCATTGAACGGTATCTAAGGGAGCAACAGTGACAGTAGCCAGTAATTTGTATGTTGCAGCATTTCCCTCAGTGAGAGGCCCCAGCCATTGGGAATGAGAATGTAAATGAATGACAAAACAGGGGACCTGGTGTGACGAAATGGCAAGTTGGAGGGTGTGAAGCAAACAAAAAAGATCCTTCTGGCCAGTGTGTACAGTGGCAGCTCCAATGTGGTGCACCACAGTGCAAATTTAAGTGCTGTCTGAAAAGAGGTCAATGGGGATGGATGAATGACCTTGTAAGACCCATACAGCAGCCTGCAATTTAGTATTTTGTGTGGAAGAAAAACCTGTATCGTATATTTGGGTGCCTGGGGCTCCTGCTTGCCATTCCTGCTTCTGGCTGCGGGTGAGCTCCGCTGATGGTGGTGGTGGTAGTGGCTTCTCAGCTTGAGGGGAAGACCGCTGCCCCTCGACCTTACCATTTGGCACTGATGTTTTGGTGGCGGTGATCCGGAGGGAGTCAGTGCCTGCCTCACTGACAGGGACGAGCCCCATCTCCGGGTAGGCTTTGTCAATGCCCCTCCCTGGAGGACGCTGCAGTCATTGTCTCTGCAGCCGTGGCTACCATGGCGTTTTTTCCCCTGGCTTTTCCCTCCAAAGCACAGGGCACAAATGGTCATGGTGTGGCTGCCATATGTGTGGGCACAGAGGTGGCTGGGGCATCCCAGCCAAGTCTGCCTAGAAACAGAGCATGGGGCTTCTCCACTCAGCCTCCACCCCTCCCTCCCACAGCACTGTTGTGTGTTGCGCTGGCTGCCAGGGTGGCTGAATTGGCACACAAATGAAAAACAACTCCTTTCCCCAGAAAATAATCTCCCAGGCTTAAACATGCTTTAGCTATTCATTTCCAATCATCTGGGGCCATAACTTGTTGTCATAGGAGCTCTATTAAGCCCAAGGTAAAAGAGGCCAGAGGGCCATAGGTAGTGATACCTTGTTTTAACCCTTCTAGGGTCTTAAAGGGTACAGCTTTATGAAGACACATGATTTCCCCTGGATTATTGGGGACTTGGAGTTCAGTAACAGGGGGTATGTTGAAAACCCTCCATGCAGTCCCCTGTCTGCCTTCTTTTAGCACCAATTGCAAGGGGAGAGAGAGAATGACTCTACTCCCTGAGAGGGAGAAATTTTAACCTGTGATGCAGCAAAATTTCTCAGAACTGGAAGTTGCCACTTGTGGCTCAGTTAAGGGTACCAATTTTACTTTGGGTAGCTATGAAACTGAAGCCACAGAGAAACACTCTAGTAGGAAGGTTCTTTCTGTCCCCAACAGCTTCTTCCTTATCTGATTGAGCAAAGTTAGAGGGTTTAAACTCTAATGAGAAGGACTGTAGCTTTGCCATCTTTTTTCTGTTCAGAACATAATTTTAAAGCAGTGCTCCAAGCCAAATCCTCTGTGGTCATCTCAACAAGCATACAGTCACTGAGACACTCTCTAACCCAGGTCCACAACAGAAAGGTAAATATGGAATCAATAATAAAACAAGCATTTCTATTTACAACTATTGCCCTAATGAACCTGTGTATGCCCCATGTTTTACACCAGATGAAATCAATATAATCAACATCAAT
Organism: Dinomys branickii; assembly: GCA_004027595.1. Taxonomy (NCBI): domain Eukaryota; kingdom Metazoa; phylum Chordata; class Mammalia; order Rodentia; family Dinomyidae; genus Dinomys; species Dinomys branickii. Next base: position 82,343 of record PVLD010005610.1, on the reverse strand, counting down.
ACATGACTCTCTCTTAGGTTTCTCTTGAGCTTGCTTTTGTTCACACATACTCTCTTACAGGTGTTCCCTCACCTCTACTTCTTTGTCCTCTGGATACCTGTTCAGGTGCCAGTATGCCACATTCATCACAGCTCTCAAAAGTTTGGGGATAAGGGTCAGTAAAGGATGAAGAAATAGTCAGGAAACAGAAAGCAGAGGTCAGGCAGAGCCCTCTCACCAGGTATGAGAAAGAGATGTGCTCAATGACTGCAGTGTATTTATTTACACACTTGACAGGTTGATGTCACCTGACACCCCTCTGTCTAGCAACAGGCTTGCTTGGATTGTGTTAGGCTGTCCATGTTCTTGGAGCTAGAACATCTTGTTCATGGGGCTCACTTCAGTCGTTCCTCACATGTCATGGATCTCCAGCTTCAGCCATTCCCACAGTTGTCTGCTTCAGGGAGACACCAGTGCCTTGGTGGCTATAGTGGAACCCTGGCATTGAGCATCGCCTAGCATCACATTGGCCACAGGATTTCTGGGTTTCTGATTCACTCCATTCCTATATCAGCCATAGCAACCCTTAGAGTTCTGGCTTATCCCCATACCATGTCTGTCACGGTGGTCCTAGACTTAGAAAACATGGGAGAAGTCCTGCATAGAACCTCTGCATAGAACCTCTACAAATTCTCTACATAGAACTTGTCTCTTGAAGGGCCTTCCCATATGAATGTAATCTTCAATGACTGGAATGAGGACATATTTCACATGCACAGACATCCATACATGGCCACAGAAAACAAGAACACTAAGGGAACCATGATATTACCAAAGGGACAGAATAAAATGCTGTTGACTGACCCTAAAGAAATGGATATATACGAACTGCCTGACAAAGAATTCAAAATTGTTGTGTAAAGGAAATTGACCTTTTCAAGAAAATACACAGAATATATTCAACATAAAGAGGAAAACAATAAGTGATCAGAATGAAAAATATAATACAGATTGAAACAATTTTTTAAAAATGAAACAGGAATGGTAGAATCGAAAATGCAATGGAAGAAGTAAACCTGCCGTAGAGAACATCAGTGGCAGAATTGGCCAAGTGCAGGAAAGAATGTGATCCTGGAGATAGGTTGTTATTAAATATACAGTTAAAGAAGAAAAAATTTTTTAAAACGAAGAAAGAAGATAATTTTTTTTAAAAATGCAGGAAGATTGATCTCCGCCACCATGATCCAGGTGAGTGGCATGAATGGTAGCCCTTCCCATCCCCATCTCCAGCACTGCAACCAGGTGAATCACCCTAGAAGGTCTAGACAATGACCTCAACCCTCGCTGCTGCCATGACTGCAGGGACCCTCACAGGAAGGCCCAGAAACCATGGGAAATGCCAGCAAAATAGCAGTGGGCCAACTAGGGAGCACAAGATGGACAGGGGAGATTAGTGGCATGAAAAGTCTGAAGCAGCAATAACTATACGAGGCAGCAAGTGGTAAGTGGGGTGAGCCAGCATCATGCTTGGGGACAAAGACACTCAGAATAGAAGCAGGCGGGTGGGGCTGAACCTGATCCCTCTTTTTTATTGTTTTTTCTTTGTTTTGTTTTTCTTTTGAGAAAAAGAATTGCTAAAAAGGAAAAAGAAACTAGGATGGGAGATGGGGAAAGAAAAGAAGGAAATAGGGAGAAAAAAATACAAGTTAGTTATACTATTAGTATCTCTTAGATCACTGGAAATGAAGGTTGGAGTTCATATTGGTTGGAGAATTTTTTTATACCCTTACCTTGTACTCTGAGTAGCTATTTTAAAGATAATAATATGCAATGTATTAACTATTGTTATTCTCCTATCATCTTGTTATGAAATTTTATTTTACCTTTTTGCTATAAGATAAAAAATGAAGAAAGATTATAGGTTTTATGTAACAGTATCAATATCAAAGTTGTTTGAATCACAGGCATTTAAAAAGGGAAAGAAAAATAAAGGGTCAGAAAGCTCTTTTAAAGAAATAATAGCAGAAAACCTTCTAAGCCTGTAGAAAGATGGGAAAATCTACATACAGGAAGGTCAAGGCAACCCATTAGATTCTAATCAAACAGTAGTACCCCAAAATTATATCATAATTGAACCTATAAAAATCAAAGACAGAAGAATATCTTGAAAACAAGAGAAAAAGACACAATATGTGAAGGAGGTCTGCTATGGTTAGCAGCAGACTTCTGTTGTGGCATCAAAGCAGCACGGTACTGGCATAGGAGCAGATGTGCAGATCAATAGAGAGCCCAAAAATTCATCCACTCGTTTATAGCACACTGAATAGGATGCTGAGTACACACAATGGGGAAAAGATAGTAAATTGTGTTCAAACAACTAGATGCTTACATACTGAAGAGTCGGGAAACAGAAAACTGAGGTCTTTTCTAGACCCTAAATCCTCCTCTCACAACTTGTACCCAAAAAAAAAAAAAAAAAGAATCAAAGATGTAAGAGTAAAACCTGAAACAGTGAAACAATGAGAGAAAAACAAACTTATTCGGCCTTCACTACACTATAAGTTGCACAAGAAAAACTTTCAAAAATGTGTTCAGAAGCTATTAACATTTTCAGAAGAAACTGAGTCTCATCCTGATCAAGGCAATTGCCCCCAAGGTCACACACCTCCCATGTCAGAGCCAGGACCAAAGCCTGGGACTCTTAACCCTGTACCCAGTGCACATACACTCACTCAGTGCTCCCATTCCACCTTGGGTCAGGTGTCTTTGTGTCACATTTTTAGGGTTTTCCTGTGTAACAAACAAACTAATCTTTCAACAAAGTTCCCAGGATGTCAAAATAGTATTCTTATTAAAATAAATAATTTTTACGTTTTTATTTGCAATTCAACTCTAATGGCAAGTTGCCTAAATTTATCCACAGGATCAATTTTGATGTTATACGTTATTTCAACCAATTTTTTCTATTTTGAAGTTCTGAGAAAAAAGATATCTGGAATGATACCCGGGTAATAAAAAAAGCATGAAATTGCCATAGTCTGCTCATCTAACTATGCACCTATATACATATGCTATCTAAAATAAGTAGCTTAAATGAATAAGCTAATTTTTTCATAATGGTTGCCATACCAAAAGAAAAGTCTACATGTTTATTTTAGAGCTCTACCCTGTGTAATTCATCTACTTCTTTCAGAAAAAATTTATGCCAGAGTTAAATCTCTCTTTTCATTTTACATTAGCTCCCAGCAGATCCTTTATTTCAGCGGTTCAGCTAGAAGGGAAAGTTATTACAATCTTATTTCAGAACAATCAATAGAAACATTTTCTTTTTTTCTTTATCCATATCTGCCTACTCACAGCTGGCTATGGCTTAATAATGCAATAAAGCATCTTAGTACAATCAGAAGAAATGTCACACAGAAAAGCAATGTGCTTTGATTTTACATGGAAATTTTCTGACCCCAAACATGGCTTGAAAGAATTATTTGATGAGGTAATTCTCATAAATTAACTATAGAGCTGAAAAATTACTGACTGCTTAAAAGTTTCATCTTAGAAAATCAGATGTAGGAAATTAAGGTGTTAGGAGTAAGTTGGGTTGGCCTTGTGTTCTTAGGACACAGACTCTAATCTGGTTCTGTGCAGGAACAGCTTTGCATAAAGTGGAGGAGTTCATGGAACACTAGCAATCTATGATGGACAGGATAATTTATTACATTCAGAATTTTGACCTGTGTTCTTGATGATTTATAAGAATTGGAAAAGTCATGTATTTGCTCACATGACTAAGTGACCTCATTTGTAAAAGATATTCTTGCCCAGATGGCCTGTAGGAGCCTGCCCCCAGATGTTCCCTCTGCCCCTTATAACTAGGCTGGGTTCTGGGTTGGATAGCCAGGACTGATCCTTGTCATAGACAGCAAAGATATAAACGTTATTCCTCCTATACTCCCCAATTCATCCTCGAGACCATGGTTCCATATCTCTCCTCCTCCCTCATGCTCCAGCCACAATTCTCCCTGATCCAAACTGTCTATGATGGGTAGTAGCATGAATGAGATATCAATCTTCATCGTTTGCAGCCTGTAAGATTTGAAGTTTTCTGGTTACTTTACCATAATGTAGCTTACCATGAGTGATTCATACACTCAAGACAGGAATGGGAATCTATCCTACTGTTCTGTTTGAATTACTTTAAATATACAGCCGGAATTAGAAGGATGCTTCCTTTTATTGAAAGCATCTTCCTGTGTTATCCCTACTTTGCAAAGAAGTTAAGGTCCTATTGAAAATCATTTACCCAGAAATAAGATTCAAACAAGATTTCTCTGAATAAAAGAGCATATACGAACTAAAGAGAGAAATTATGAAACAGTTAAAATATTTTAGAAATCTAATAATTGCTCTAAAAAGACAAGCCTTCTCAAACTGACCTAAAATTAAATTTCTTAAGAAATGTAATACCACTGAAGCAGAGATATGACTAGCTGACCAGTCAGATTCAGCCAACCAGCCAGTCAGTACGCACCACAGTAAATGAAATAATTCCATGCAAGGATGTTTGAAAAAAGGACAGCTTTTAAACTCACCGTAGGTAATGCAAAATAAAGACTTCTTCCATAATCACCACTTCAAATTGTTTTCCAAGTCAGAGCCACACTAAAAGACCAACAGGCCTGAAGACAAAGAGACAGGAATCAACAGCCATTGACAAAGACTTTCAGTCACCCTGATCTTTTTTGAAATCTTACAGCAACACATTAATTCACTGACAGAGTAATCATTAGAGATAAGCTGAAATTTCACTAACTGCCACTTGGAAAGGTGGACTGACACTAAAAGACAGTGCAACAGCAAACAGGAACATGGAAACGACACCCAGGATTTGGAGGCAGATTTATTTTATGTCAGTGGGTACTGATTAGGATCATTCTCAAAATAACAGGACCTGATTTCTGGTGATCTAGGGCTTATATGGGATAAGCAACCTGGAAATGCAAAGGCAGAATGACTTGTCAATTGGGAATTGGTTCTTACAATATGCATCATAGTGACAAGATATTCATCACAGTGACCAGCCTTTTCCAAGCGACAGAAGTAACAGGAACTGTAACCAGAACTATTATCTGGGCAACTAACAAACTGAAGTGTGCTGGCTGAGGGGCCATTTTCTGTTACAACACAGAATAAACATTTAGGAAGCAGAGTGAAAAGTTTTTAAAATTAATATTACATAAAAATCAGACTGCCTGGTATTTTATACATAACTGTGTACAATATATAGTAGTATATTATAAGAAAGATTATTTTGCACAGGTTATTTCTTTATCGGAAAAATATACTTGGTTTAAGGAAGCAAAACAAAGTATTTACAGTACCAGCTCAAGGGATCATTACAACACTAAGTAAACATATAGCTGAGTTTCAAGAACTCTCACCGGAAACAGTAGAACAGAGGGATGTGAAATAAGTTAAGAGTTGTCTGAGAAATGGCAAAATTCAGAAACATCAAGATCTTCTTTCTCAGATTTATATTCTACTGGGGTGAAACTAGTTCTCTTGTGCATTTGTTTCAGCTGAGCAGAGGAGGGTGACTTCTTGAGGAATATAATTTCTCCTATGTCCTGCTATTATATGCTTTGCATATTTCTTGCCCATCTGGCTCCTGAGGGCATTTCGCTTGCTTACAAACAAAAATAAAAGCATGTTTTATTAGGACAGAGCCTTAAATCAAAATGACACCTTCATAGGTCACTAGCTACAGGAGCCGCTGAGGGGCAGCAAGTAGAAAGAGAGAAAGGGAAAAGAATGTGTAGCAATAGATCTGAAAATATATCTTTGCCCTGATTTCCTTTCTGTGCTTCAGACTTGCAAAATCTTCCAGAATACAGAACTCTCTTAAGGACAGATACTTATTCAAATGCCTCAGCGCAAACTTCATTAAGAAGTTCAAATGTCAGCGGAAAAGGAAGAATATCATTTTTTAGACGTTGAGTTTATTAAATAATAATTAAATTTATTTTATTAAATAATAATTAAATTTATTTTTAAATTCTGCACTGTTTAACATTTTGTTTTTCAATATAGCACTCTATACATAAGATACAAGGCTGAAAACACTCCCTTGAGGCTGCTCATCCTGTGAGGTTGAATTCCTCCTTCACCGGGAATGACGGAGAGAAGTTTTGAGAAATATTTTGGAGCTCTTTTCAGACAGCACAAGACTTCCCAATATTATATCTCTTTGTACAGTTATCCAGAAATACTGTCAAGTATCCTTTTACCCCTCCTTCAGGAGTATTGTCCTAAGGAATATTTTTTACAATAGTGCCACACAGAGATGACCGTCAGTTCTCTTGGAGCTTTGGGAATGGAGGAAAGCTGACAATTACTGGCCTGCGCTACTTCAAAAGTGCATCAGAATATCCACACACTCCTCAAAGGCAAATCTCTTTGTAGTTCTTTGCAAGAAATACTTGAAGAGTACTACTACAGTAATTTAAAATTTTGTCCTTCTGAGAAAGTTCAATTTGTCATCTGCAATAAGAACATTAATGTCCCAGATGTCTTGACACAAGACAGGGATACAAAGGGATAAAGTGTATAAAGCTTACAAGGCGCCCGTCATGACAATGTCTTCTGCTCTGCAACAGGAACCCAAGAATCCCTTATCTATTTGGAAACATTTTTCTGGAATTTTATGCTACTTTCCAGTTGAAGCCTGCAGGGACTCATGTAGAGTGATGTAGAGTGACCGTCGTGGAGGAATATTACACGGCAAAAAAAGTGTAATCTAATGCAACAAACTGGAAGAAACTTAACCAAGGATTTTTGCCCAGATTCTCTTGTGTCAGAGACAAGAATGCTCTTTTCCCCTAGATATTAGATAGTCACCTCCCACATGAGGGTATTACGACCCGCTTCAGGGAAAGTCAGAAAGTTCTTCCTGAGCATGATGTCTTCAAAGCCCCTCAGTCCCTTACAATGTTCATGATGGCACGTATTGTGGGCTGTAGACCTTGGGCCCCTCAATCCTGTCAGACAGTGTACACTCTGGATGGCCCTTTGTCACACAGCTTGCCCGTGGGGTGACACCTGTGGCTGGATAGGTCAGTCTCATTCAAGAGTAAAACATAAGCAGTCTCTACTGGGGCTGCACGTCTGCTCCATGTTCTGAATCTAAGACTTAAGAAACTAATATTTTATTTTTCCTATGTCTAACTCTTATTATATCTACTTCTCAACTATTTCTGAAGACAACAGAGGTAGAAAATGTATTTATGGATCTCAGAATCTCAAAGATTGCATTTTCAAAGTTAAAGTATTGAGAAACTAAAAGGAAGAGCTTTTGATATAAGAATTCCAGTATTTGGTTAAATAACTGGAAGGTAATAGGTCTACAGAAAAGAAAACAAAATATAAAATTAGTTATTCTCCTAAACATCGAATATTCAAAAGTATTTTTTTAACATTTTGACTTGTGTGGCATTTGATAATTATAGTTATTGCACTTTTAGAAAGCCCCTTGTCCGTCAGATTCTCTGACCTGAAAAAGACAAAGAATAAAATATTTATTTAATAGAATTTAGTTAGAACTTAGGAAAACATCCTGAAAGATGGACCCTTTCTTTACAAATTTCCACCTTTTATGAGATCATCCAAGAAAGGGGTCCACAAAAAGACTCCATAATAAACATGATGCTAGAAGAATAATAAGAGAACATTAATTTTTCTCTTTTTCATTTTTTATGTCTATTCTTTCTTCTCATTATTTAGTTTTAATATTTTACTACTAAGAACTTTTCCAGAAAAAATAATATATACATATTATAAAGCTGGACTAAAAAAAATGACAAGTAATATTATAATTTACTTTATTAATTTCCAGTGCTGCTAATAAGTATAGTACCTCAGGCTAACTCACAAAATCATAATTAATAAATATTTCTTAATTTTGATGGCAAACGCATAATTATTTCTAAGTATGTATTGGTTCATTCAGTAAATCTGAAAATAAATTATGGCATTTGTTCTTCCACTTGTCTGTAGACAATTACATTCAAAATACTTATCATTCTGGACTCTCCCGTTATACTTTTCGTCAAATTTCTTGGAGTGATTAAGATGTTCTGTTACCCAGGGTTGTGCTCTCAAAGACACGTGCTCAAGCTTGTAGATTACAGTATGACTCATTGTCTTGCTTTCTTTTCTCTTGTTGCTGAGACAAAATACATGAGGTCCAAAATTAAGGAAAGAAAGGTTTATTTAGCTCACAGTCTACAGAGGTTTCAGTCCATACCCTGCTGGCTCCAAGGCAGAGTGGTACATGGCACCATTCATGGTGGCAGAAGACAGCAAAAACAACCAGAGCAAAATGGAGGAGAGCAGGCCAGGTGGGAAGCCTCTTTCTCTCCCTTACATATGCAAACTCTCCACCCTGGGGGCAGGTGTAGCATTCATACCCACAATCCCAGCATTGGATCATGGATCAATCATAAACTCTAAAAGCCCGCCCCATGACTGCATGAGGATTTGGGAGGACATGCAGACACAAACCATAACACTCATACATGACATTAGTTAATTTATTTGATTAAAACAATGTAATAAAGTAAAAAGGACTAGTTTTTAATCTCTATTTAATTATTATAACCTAGAATATACCTTTATTGCCCAATATAGGACATTCTCCCCCTAGGCCTTATTCCAGAGTTTTATGCAAATAATGTAAGTTTATAGTGAGTTTTAAATTCTGTAAGCTCTTTTGTGTGGCTTGTTTCTAGTGTTGCCTGCTAACCTGATGAATCTATTTTTGTCTTCCTGAAAATCAGTCGCATCAGAAGAAACAAGAAGGCGAAGGCTGACTTTAGTCACATGGAGCAAATAAAGTAGTTTGTGTCTACACTGTAAAGGGGTGATCAGGGAAGCATCTTTCAAAGCCCAAGAGACAAAAATCTCAAGAGATCCTCAGAGAGTCAAAAGTTGCTGTTAAAATTCAAAAGCCTGCCGGCAGTGGTGGCACATACCTGTCATCTTAGCACGCAGAAGGCTGAGGCAGGAGGATTGTTCTGAGTTCATTGTTGTGAGCTACAAAGTGAGCTCAAGGCTAGCCTGGACTGGATAGGGAGACCGTGTCTCAAAAAGACAACAAAAAGAAAAATTCAAAAGCCTATCTGCTGTAATTTGGATCTGGAATGTCTCCAAAGAGTTGTATTAAAGATTTGGTCTCCACCTTAGCACTATTGGGAAGTAGTTGACCCCTTAAGAGGTGGAACCTGGTGGGAGGAAGTTAGATCACTTGGGGAGCATTGCCCTCAAAAGGGAATATGAGACCCTAGTCTCTTTCTTTCTATTTCTTTCATATCCCAGCTACTATAAGGTGAGAAGATTCCTCTAAAATTCTTCCTTAAATATTGCCTTGCCTCAGACCCAAGAGGGACAGAACTGACTGCCAAAATTCTGAGCACGAATAAACCTCTTCTCAAGTTTATTATCTTAGATATTTTATTACAGAAATGGAAAACAGACTAACATACGCTTACTCCCCGGACATCAATTACAAGGACAAATAGACTCTAAACAGTTGTGGCAAAAAAATATGACAGTAGAAAGAATTTTTCTAATGATAGCAGAATATCAACTGCAAGGAAAACTGCAAAAATGGAAAATGCTAACATGTCCAGATCAAGTTAAAAGAGTCTCTGGAGAAAAGAAATCCAAAAATGTAACCTGAGCACCATCAGTACTGATCCCGTGTTGTTGGACAGTAAGTTCAGTGGCTTCAAGAGCCACATCCTCATTTGTAAGAAACTAGGTGCCTGTCTCATGAGATTTGTGAAGATTAAATAAGGAAATATTTATTCAAAAATCAGTGTTATATTTTCTGCTACTTGTGGTCAATAAATACCACAAATTACTTTTTCTGCATGATTTATAATAGCACAGAGTGGAAATAAAAGTAAAATTACTAACTTGCCCAGTTCCTGGTTCACAATTCAGCATTCTCAGTTTCATTAAGATACTGGGCGAAGAGTTGCCCTATAAAAATGTCCCTATAAAAAAATCCCATGAGAGAACAATACTGTCATTCTTTTGCAGTTCCAAGTAAAGCCACCCATTTCAATGCCAGTCCAGCTTCTTATCCTTCAAATATAATAGCCCCACTATACATATGCACAGCAAATAAAGGCTGAAAGATCAAGTACAGGGTACTATAAACCTGAGCGCATGCTATTTACCCCAAATAGGATAGCTGTAAGGTTAAAGTAAGTTATGTACTATTTACAAGGGGCTCTATGTAAAACCAAAAGCAACAATGTAATTATGAGATAAAAGGCTATGAGGCCATTGTCTAATGTTGGCCAAAAACAGAACGTCTAACCAAGACAGATGATATTTTTCAAAATGAGAGTAGAACATTTCTGATCCTCTGTGTTTGTCTCCAGCTTCCTTTTATCCAGAAGTGGAAGCCATATTTCCTCCCCTCAAATCTGGGTGGGCTGTGACTCAGGCACAAGGGATGTATTGTGATCTCTCCGACTTGGGCTGAGGAAAAAACTTTCTCCTGTTTTTTTCAGGACATTTGCCTTTTTATTCAGTCATAGTGCTGCAGAGAAGCCCAATCAGCTACATGGAGGCAGAGGCCATTAATAGATGATCTGGCCCAACAGCTCTTTCAGAAAGTCCATCCCATGCATATATCACCGAACCCCAGCAGTGGGAGTCGGAGAGCCAGGACTCCGGCACTAGTCTGAAGTCATTCAGCTGAAATTTCAGGCTTAGTGGACCAAAGATAAGCTACGCCTATTCTTCACTCTGCATTTCTGGTTCACAGAAACCATGAGCAAGACAAAACAGTTGCTCTATCACACAGTAAATTTAATGGTTAGGCAGTAATTGTAGCTTAACCTCACCTCTGCAGTAAGTCTAAGGTTTAGACGAAGATTTCTTCAGAGAGAGCTCTTACTGCCCTGGAAATCTTAAAACTGGGTATTCCAGGAAGTCTACATAAAATATTTTTTAAAAAAATTATTGTTGTATCAATGTTAAAATAAATATATAGATATCCAAGGGGGAGCCATGGGGAAGTTTGGGGCAGTCTGCTATTCACAGGAGAGTTTCCTCCCTTTGCTATAACACATGAAATAGGTGCCCTCTCCCTTACAAGCATGTATTGGAAGACGTGGAGCTGGATATTTGTACTGACTTGGTCTCAGTGTGAGCCTCCCCACATGCCTGTTCTCAATCTGAGTTAATAAACCTACTCAGAATAGGACCATGATAACTGCCTGGGAATAGGTCATTTTGTACAAAATCTCATCTAAATCATTGAATCATTGTGAAGATAAAATGTGGAAATATGTGGGGGAAGTACTTCGTGAAATTAAACAAATGCCAGCCGCTGCTGCCAGGCATGGGGGCACACACCTGTAATCCCAGCAATAGGGAGGCTGAGGCAGGAGGATCATTGCAAGTTCAAGGCCAGCCTGGGCTACAAAGTGAGTTCAAGGCCAGCCTGAACTGCATAGCAAGACCCTGTCTCCAAAAAGACAAAATAAATAAATAAATAAATAAATAAAACTCTTATTCTCGTTAGCCTTCCAGCAGTGTTCACATAGCCTATTGTTATTCTTCAGAGTTTTTGATTTTGTTTCTAATAGAGAAATTCTCGTATAGAGAAATATTGAGAAAAAAGATATTAAAGTAGATGCCTGTCATTCTCCTCTAAAAGTAATTTATTTAAATAAATAATGCTCAGGCAAATTTCCCTTGGTACCAATGATATTTGTGACAATATTTCTAGCATGGTTTACTTCATTGGAGTTTGAAGAATTTTCCTTGTTGCCTTAAGAAAATTAAAAGTTTCATCAGAACATGTCTTGTTAATTAAATATTGTGCTTAGTTTCCCTTTACTTCAATTTATAATTAAACTTTTTCAAAGCAATAGCCATAAAGGCAAGAAGTTATTCATAATTTCTCTAAAACTGTAAACTTTACTAAAAGAGAGAACTCCAAAGTACAAAGGGGGCATTGGGATGCGTGACAGAACTCAGGCACAACTGAGTATTCCATCCTTGGGTCGTACACAAGTAATTGAAGAATTTTTTATATTAATCATTTCTATTTTGAACCTCTCAAAATCATTCTCAAAGGAAAACATCACAAAACCCTGGCTAAAACTGTTGACAAGTATGTTTTCTCCTAGGTTTGCTCCGATTTAATCAAAAGACAGAAAATTTTAAAAATAGATCATGTTTTATTTCTAGAGTACCAATGATTTCAGCCATTTCTTAACCACAAAGTATGAAATTAGTATGCAAAAGTGTATTGAATGTCAATATGTTGATTCATATTGTATAAATTTCCTCCAAAACTTGTTCTCTAGCAATGAGAGTATTTCTATTTTTTGCGTTTGACCAGCCAGGGTAATGGGTGCTCATTCTTTTGCTCAAGGTTTGTGTGAGGTGGGTTGCAGCCATGACTTGACTCTGTTTAGCAGAGTGTTTGCCTCTTTTTCAGGAACAGATTGCAGGCCTTTCCAGGTCAGAGGGAGGAAACTCTCCTGTGAATAACTGCTGGCAAGCTCAGATTTTGATCTCACACATTGTTCCGTCAGAAGGATAAAACACCTGCCCCATCTCCCTGCCACTTCCTGCAGTTACCTTTATAGATGTTATTCAGAAAGAGGGAAAGTTTGGTGTGCAGATAAACCTGGGTTAGAAAAACTAGCCCTGTCATATAGCAGTATGTGTTCCTCAGCACATCCCCTAATAACACTGAGCTTCAATCTTCTGAGTGTTTAAATGGAATAATAAGTACCTAAATATCTATGCATGAGGGGAGCATAAAGAAATGAGACTTGTTTTAAGGTGCAGCAAATCATAGCATAAAAGGCACTCCACACATTTCCTCTGTGAAATATCTAGCAAGGAGGTTTGTTTACAATGCCAATAAGTGCTCCAAAGCACACTGGGAAGGACCATATGAGCATCTTAAATTTGTTTTCATTTCTTTCTTTCTTTATTTTAAAAAGAGAATAAAAAATTATTATTCAATAAAACATTAGAATTAACACAGAGCTTCACTAGACAAGATGGTAGGAATTCACCAATGGTTGTTCCATTGTATATTGTTGTCTTCAAATCAGTTGCTCAGATTACCAGATATAAGCATGCAAAATTGGTCAAAATATAAAAAATTTTAAGCATTAACTATTCTTTTCAATATGCCATCAGATATCAGCAGTACAGTTATATATATAGCCTTCCTTCTTTCTTTTTTCTTTTTTTTTTTTTTTTTTTGCGGTACTGGGGATCGAACTCAGGACCCTGGACCCTGCGCTTGTTAGGCAAGTGCTTATTCCACTGAGCTATATCCCCAGCCCTCTTTTTTCTTCTTTCTCTCATCCCAGTTCTTTCTTTGAGCAATTTCTTTCCCTTTCCTATCATCTATTGTATGTTTTGAGTTTTACTTACTCTTTCAGTTTCTTACACCAGGGAGACAATATGATGTTTACACATGTGAGTCTGATTTATTTCACTTTTGAGTATGGATTCTAGTTGCATCCATTTACCTGTGAAATCCTTGAGTTTTACTAGAAACCTAGGGCATTTCTAAAGACACAATTGATACAATGATATTGAAGGGAACCAGAGGTGATATTTAAATGAATAAAACAAACATATCTCTTGAATTCAATGTGCTAGTCTCTTAAAGCCTGTGCATTTATTGTGTATCCCTGTTGTTTTCCATGTGGCGTGACCTAACACCCCTCCCAGAGAAATGTTTAGTACATCTGGAGACCACATTGGTTGTTGCAACTGAAAAGGGTCTCTGACATCTACTGGGCAAAGTAGAAATACAGTGCTAATCATCTTGTAGTGTCAAAGGCAGCCTCACACAGCAAAGACTTGCTCAGCCCACAAAGTCAGTAGGGTCAAGTTTAATACAGATCATTTTAGTCCATTCACTCAACACTGATTTATTGAACAACTATCACACACAAAACATGATCTGGTGCCAAGATGTACTAATAGAGAAATAAACTTGAGTTTAGAATTTGCACAGTCATAAAGGTAGGAGATTAAATAAACCATTACATATAGGATATGGGGAAGTGCTTTGGTAGACAAGAATGACAAAGTCCTCAAATTTCTAGAAGAAAAAAGATATTAAGTAATAGCCACGGTAACAAATATCCCCCTAAAAGTGGCTTTTATGAATCTTTCAAACATATCCATAGACAAGTCTGGTCATGGATACAAGTAAATGCAGAGTTTTAAGCCTGTTAACTGACCCATGACAACTCCTTTCAGTGAACATGCTTCTGAAAGTCGACCAGTAACAGGCTCTGCTTTAAAGGTCAGTAATTTACCACACTCATGCTGGAGAGTTCCTTTGCAAGTTTGATATAAGCACACTACTGCATCTGTCACTACCTCAGAAATGCTTCTGCACACAATTCAAACCTAAGGCTCAAAGCTTATAAAAGACATTAACATTCATGACAAATCTTATTTATACATTTTTTAATTTTAAAGAGAAAAGAACAGAGACAAGATATCAAAAACAAAACAATGCAAAAACTATAAAAATGAGAGAATTTCAAAACAAGATGATAGGAAATCAACAAAGATAAATCTTATTTGTATTAATCATCTCTCCTCTGAGCCCTCCAAAAGTTCTTTTTTAAAAATCACAGCATAATGGGTAAAAATATTGACAGTGGTTTCCTGTAGACAGAAACCCTTTTTTACTCAAGACTTTGATGACCACGAGGCACTCTGCATTATGCTAGCCATTCCCACTACCCGCTTCTGCTGTTTAACAATGGCCTATTGAAAGGTTCACACCTAAGACAGGCTCAAAAGCACAGTTCTTGAAAGGTTACTCATCAATCCATTGTGTAAAAACTGGATGGGGAAAAGTGGGTGTGTGAGCTTAGAACTGTTGGAGAGTTAAGTGCTATATTGTTAATCGACAAGAAAAAAGGCTTCCACCTGGAAAGAAGTAGATGGATTCAGAATCAACATTAATTTGGTGACTTATTTTATCAAGAGACTAGGAAGACCCAAGAAATACCCATATGGGACATTTGGTACCACTCGTTTGGAAGCCAAATATAAGAACAAGAGGATAATAGAGGGGAGGTATTGCTTTTACATTATGTTAAATTTGAGAGTTCTGTGGGACAAAATAGAGATAGGAAGTAAGAATGTTAAAATTTAAGTATAATTTAAAGATACTATAATCATATGAAGGTCTAAAAGTAGAATAGTATAAGAACAAACACTACTGTTTTAAAGCAGGTTGTAAGTATTTAGTTCAAATGAATACATACTTTGTGCACAAACTGTGGCCTACCTCATTCAAACTGGGGTATCTTGTAGAGTAGTAAATCTCTTGAACATATTTCCAAAATTACACAGCACATTTCTGTTTTTCTTAAAATGCTGCTGAATTTCTCAACTTAAGAGGAAATCAAATGATATGCTTTCTGTCTATTTGGAGGTCTTGGAGGGAGTCACGAGTGGTGTTTTTGAGACTTGTGCGAAACTTTGATGATGCTATCAGTTATGTTATCCATATGTCTTATGCAGTAAGCATGTTCCTATGTTTTCATCTAGGGAAGAATATATGTACTGCTAGAAATGGAAACTACATGGATGTTTATAAGAGAATAATAAAATAATAATTTTGTTACATAGTACTAAAGGATGACATGCATTATCCTACTCAACCACACAGAATACAAATAGAGAACCTAGAGCCTAGAGTATTAAATACTTTGCTCAAAGCCATAGAACTTGGAAATGGCCATGTTTCTACTCTACTGTAAGCCACATGATGACTACAGGGATCTCCTAGCTTTAGATTAGCTCTTGGTGTGATATGCATCAAGTTGCCTTCACCTTTCTCCTCTAGGAGATGGAATATTAATACTTCTAACACCACATGGCTTGTGTGTAAGCTCAAGTTAAAACCTATCAAGAATGTAATTTCCGAAATAGAAAGTCAATAAAAATTAGCTGAAATATGTATTATTGTTCTTAAACTTATATTATTATTTGATATTCTTAACTTCAACTGAGCCCAACATCATTGCTGAGAACTCTCAACTATAATGACGAACATGATAGTAGTAACGATGTCCACCATTTACTGAAGATCTGCAATATTCTACATCCTGGACATTCTACTCAGTGTATTTTGTGCAAGGTTTCTGAGCCCCCCACCACATTTACTACTCATACACATTTCTTCTCTACACTCATCCTCCAGCAGAATCCACAGTGGATTCAGTCCTCATTGATTTACTAAACTCATTTTTATGGCGGTCACCAATGACTTGCCTGACACCAAATCTAAAGGATATTTCATCCTAATCTTCCTTAATCTTCTTCCATCAAGCAACATATACCCTTGAAATATGCTTCATTCTTGAAATTTGTGGCACATCGCTACACCATGTGTGACTAGTCTTTAATCTCCTTTTCTGATTCAACATATAATTGTGCGTTTATTTTTATGTGTATAAAGTGTGAAAGCATCACTTTCATTTGCATTAGTTATCTTTTTCACACACTATGCTCTTGGCTCTATAAGATAAAAAGGTAAGAGAGAAATTACTCTTATCGAGAACAGGATGTGAGAGCGCATACCTGCACTCTGGAGGTTGAAGAAGGATGTACTCAAGGTTAAGACCACTTTGGGCTAAATAATGGGTTAAATCTGGCCTGGATGACATGGTAGAACTTTGTCAAAAAGAGGAAAGGAGTTGTAGAGGCAATGAAATTAGAAACTATATTGCAGATGAAAATGTCCCCAACGTTTCATAACTAAAAATAACAGAAGCTCAAAATATACTAAACAAAACAGTTAGAACTATAAGACCAAATAGGCAAATCACAACTGTATGTGTATTCCAATTCATCTATATCAATCACTGATAGAATAAGTAAACAGAAAATGAGGACACAAAACACCAGAATAATATCATCAACCATTCTGACCTCATTGAGGTTTACTGAACAATCACCCTATAACAGCAAAAGCATATGTTTTGCTGACATACAGAATATTTGTCAAGATAGAGCATATTTTCAGTTGCAAAGAATTCAAATCTAAAAGGATTCAAATCACACAAACTATGTTCCCTAACCAAAGTAGAATTAAATTAGAAAGTTAGTGAACTGAAGATCTGTGGAAAATCCTCCTCCAAGTATTTAAAAATTAAGCAACAAACTTCTAAATAATACACGGAGAAAAGGAAGAAAAAGGGAATTTGAATGCATATTTTGAACTACAAGAAAAGGAAAGTAGAACTTGGTTATATGTATGATATGCCGCTAAGGAAATACGTAGGGGTAAACTTAGATCACAAAATACCTGTTTTGAAAAGAAGGAAAGTTTCGGATCAATAACTTAAACTCCCAAATTATAAACAGCAACTCAAAGTAATAAAATGAAAGACGGCAATAAATATTGGAGCAGAAATCAGAGCGAACATGAAATACACAAGGTATGTGACCCCTGCCCCCGCCCAAACCCCGCATACCACTCACGTACAGTTTTCCCCTCGCTAGTCCCTCAGAAACTGCACTGGATTCAACCCTCATTGCCTCACCACATTCGGTGTGCAGTGCATACGTGTTATCTGTGTACCTCCCTCTCCTTGAGTGTAGGTCAGACTTGAAGATTTTAGGGTATCTTCACTGTCGTTATTTTGCACAATATAATAAAAATTGTGTAGAAGTTATTAAGCCTCCTAGGCCAGTTAATCTTGAGTTGATCAAAAGGGTGATGGGTGGGCCTGACAACATTCAAATGATCCCTTAAAAAGAATGAGAACTAGCAGCAGGTGCTCCCATGTTGGCTTGAAAGACGATGCCATTGTGAGAAAGGAGGCCATGTGCAGGGTTTTAAGGATGACCTCTAAGAGTGGAAAACAATCCCTGCCTAGCAGCTAGTAAGAAAATAGGAATCTGGTTCAATTCTACCAATGAGTAAGCATAGGAGAGAATTCCAGACCTCCATCCCAAGCCAACAGAGGAGTTTCAGGCTGGAGAAGCCACGAGCAGATGATTCAGCTACATCATTACCAGATCTTCTTATTCAAAGGAACATTAAAATCTTCGTTGTTTTAGGCCACTAGTATTATGGGAATGTGCTTTGCTTGAGAAGATCAATAAAATTGATATCAATAAAACTGATAACATTCTAGCTATAGAGGTCCTAGCTAGAGTGACAAAGAAAAATGCAAATCAAGAATACAAAGGATGAAGGAGAGGAACTATATTCACTATAAATTATGGAGGCACAAGAGGATAGCAAGGTAATATTAATAATTTTGTACTGATAAACTCAACAATTTAGATAAAAGTGACAAATTTCATCGATAAAATTGAACTTGTTATACAATTCCTTCAAGGAAAACTCCAGGACCAAAGATGCCTTTTGTGAATTTCAGCAAATGTTTAAGGAAAAAATAAGACCAATTTTACATGAACTTTTCTGGAAAATTAACAAGTTGAGTGCATTTTCTAACTAATTTTTTGAGTTAGCTGTATCCTGATAGCAACACTGGAAAAAGGTCCTGAGTTTAGGAGACATTTGGAAAATTCAGTGGACAGAACTGAGGAATGAGCGTAAGAATAGTGGAAGACGAGGCTAGAGAAGTAATCATGTAGTAAAGATGAAGTGTTGATGGTAGAAGGAAATGGACCCTTGGCAGTGATCTCATATTGAGATGGGAGAGGTTGAAAAGAGATGATTCTCTTTCAAGGTTGAGTGTGAGGATGAACGATTACATCATTTGCCAGAAGAGCTAAATTTGGTAGGGGAAGATGCATTCTCTTCTAAATATATTTAGTTTGGATTTCCTAAACTAAATCTCATGAGAAGTAAATTTAAGAGACTTGAGTAAGCAACTGACTATACAGGTCTTGAAATTGAGACAGGTGTCAGCTGGTGGTATAAATTTATGTGTTGTTAGGTATTTAGTTAAAACACAGGCTAAATAACTATCAGGAAAAGATCTAAAAGTGCCAAGACTTACATAAGCTTATCCTGACTCATATAAGGACCTGAAGGGGAAACTTGTTCCATACTCCTTCAGAGCTTTAGGTTCCTTTAATCTTATGCTATTTCACATAGGGTTGCACTACTATCCATGGCTGAAGCCAAAGTTGCAGCTGACTAGGCAAGAGGAAGGTGTAGCAGGAGGAAGGAAATCGGTCGTGGACAGCTATGAGGGAAGTAACCAAAGTGGTCCATGTCACTTCCAGTAGTGTGCCCCTGGCTCAGACTAGATCACATGCTCATGTGTCATAGCAAGAAAGTTTAGGAAACGCTGCCTGTAGGTGAGTAATCATGTTTCTACTCAAACTCCGAGCTTCACTAATCAGAGGAAAATGGAGAGAATGAACACTAGAGGATTTTTAGACCTCCTTACTGCCCTGGGCAGTAAACTGGGTCTGACACACTGCAGATAGATATGACCCCTTGGTAGGTGATATACGGTGAATGTGAAGAGAACACAGAACCCACAACTTGTCTGATTTGAATACTAGACTCAAGAAATCTGGGCACAAACTGATCTCATAAAAAGGATTAAAATGTAAACGGCAAACTCAGCCATACAGGGAGATGTGAGCAATTGTAAGTTATCTGTCTTGGAGGAGAGATGGTTCGTTTGTAGAGCTGTAAGCTCAGTCGACATGTCAAAACATTGAAGCAATTGTCCAGCAACTGTGGGGCAGGCCTGGCTGAGTCACTAAACTCTGACATCTGTGGGGGGAGCAACTGCAGCTTCTCCAGTGAAGTTTACACTCTTGACTTGAGAACAGGCTTTCACTTCCAGAATGCTCTCTCTCATCCTGATGTACTCTTCAAGTTCTCTACATTCATAATTTACTCTTTTATTATAGCTTAATGCTTTTATTACCGTCTAATAATTCTTTTGTTAAACTTCTGCTGCTTGAATAGCTGTGTAATTTTTGTCTCCTGGATGGACCAAAGCTGATGCATTGTATTGGTAAGGGAAAGTATGTAATTTTTTAGTGGATAACTCCAGTAGGTAAGAACTCCAAGTAGATAAGAGGTGGCCCAGCTAACATATTTATAAGAAAGATAAACCTCTCTTCAATAGAGAATAGGAATTATTTTAATTAAAAAAATTTCAAAGACTCTAAGAAGAAAACTGTCCAAACAGCAACTAGTAAATTTGCCACAATTTGTATTATGTGTACAGAGACTTCATTAAATAAATACTTGTTTTATATTTACAAACACAGGTAAGAGGGGAAAGCCTAAAGTATCAGGATTTTGATTTGCTATTCTTTTTTCAATCTTCTGGATCTGTTAGTTTACGTACCAATTAAAAATATGGTTCTAGTTCACTATAGCTGAAACCTTGTCAACTAAGTCAGCAATAGCGTAAGTGAGAAGCTGTGTCTGTCTTTGCCTTCATTCGGTGATCACGGTCTCCTCGGAGGGTGACACCCCCGTCTGTGCTGAGCACTCGGTCAGCCACCTGCAAGGACCTGTGCCAGGGCACCATGTCATCCTTCTCTGCGTCTTCGTCTTTTTTTTTTTTTTTTTTTTACCTCAGTAGGAAGCTGATTACAAACTGTGTCACTAGGGCATCTGCAACTGTAGCTACACCAGCAAGACCCATGACCTTTTCTGGTTGTGCAATTGTAGCGTGAAGGATAAGCCACCCACAAAGGCTAGACCCAGCCAGTGTCTGTGGTCCTACAGCTAAATCATCAATTGTAGAAAGAATATCTTCTCTCTGTTCCCCTACCATGCGTTCTTCTAAGTTACCCTCTGAATTTCCAACTCTTGAGGTATCAAGCCAAGAGATTTGCAAAGTTTCTCATTTGCCAATGCTTTTGTCCCATTCATGTCAGAGATGTGGCTAGGGATGAGGATAATTCCTGGACTTTTGCCTTTTAGCCTCTTATAAGCCAGTTTTGTCAAGTCTGTCTCTTGTCTTCAAGCTGAGAGCTGCAGGTGCCCTCTGGGGCTTCCATGTTAGTAACACACTGAGGCCGTGGTGGGGGTCAAAAGAGGTGGCCGCCCAGCCCCAGCTGGATAAGACCCCCAAGCGGCCAGGCCCATGCCCACGACCTTCCCAGCTGTGATTCTGTGTTTTTGAACTGATAGTCACAACTGAAATGGATCTGTTTACTGTTGTGTGTGGTTTGTATATAGCTCTGTTGTGTTTTAGTACCCTTATTTTTCTCAACTTATGAAATAATATCGAATGTTTTCCATTTATTTCTACCAAATAACATTAGATAAGTCTCTTTCAAAGTTAGATAGACTCTCTCTACACAATTTCCGAGACTTCTGCATTTAGGAAAATGGCTCTTGCGAACTTCATCTATGAGAAAACTACAGTATTTTATGGTAATTAATCTCTTTGGATTTTCTGTCTCTATAGTAGTCCATTTTGGTGTGTTACATTATCCTTAAAACTTCCCAATTTACTCAGATTTTCAAATGTATTCCCTTAGTTTTGAAATCTGTACCTATTTAAGACATTGAAAGAAACCATTTCTTATGCTTCCTTTGGTTTCCTAAGTATCTGCTTCTTTTCCTTGTTTACATTTTCTTTCCTCCTCAAGTGTGTCTATTTCGTCACTTCCGCTTCCTCAGAAAGGTAGTGCTTGGACTTAATTATCGCGCCACTATTTTCTATTTTCTAATTGATGGTTATTTCCTACTTTTTCCCAAGTCCTCACTTATACTCTCTTTACACTTAACATTACTTATTTTCTTATAATTTAAGGTGTTCAAGGTTATATTAATTGATTTTTTAATCCTGTTTCTGAAGTAAAGATTTAATATTATATAATGCTCCTATTTTAGCTACGTACATTTATACAACTGTATTAAATATGGCAGAATATATACTGCTGGGATGTCTATAAATAATAGTGTAAACTATCTATTATGTGACAAGTACTAATACTTCCCAGATAATTTCCCTCAACCTGAGATTTGATTAAGAAGGGCTTTTTTTGGTTTAGTTTTTATTTTGCTTTAAATCCAATTAGTAAAGGTATTTTACTCAGGGTATATTAATTTCTGGTTGAAATGTATACTAATGGGAGAATTTTGTATGTACTATTCTTATTTTTGTTATTATATGAGGATATGAAAAATGTGTATTTTATGTTTTTAAGATATAGCTTTCATATAGATATCAATTAAATGTAATTTATTACACATAGTGTTTGGTGTTCTATTTCCTTATTTGATTTTTATTTCCCTAATCTGCCATAAACTAAGAAAATTTAAACTCTTTCAGCACCGCTGTGTTTCTATTTCTTTTTGTAGTCCCTTGCTTTATGAACTTTTCTCTTCCTTCCCAGACTTCCATTGCCTTGGTAAAGTGTATTGCATTCCTCTTCTGCCTTTAGCTAATTTAGAAGCTATAGCCTTGCTTTTCTTCCTATTGATTTCCTTAACTTCTCATGAATATATTTAATTACAAGTTCCGAACAAATTATTAATCTTTTACTGCTACAGATTACTACAAATGCAATGACTTTAATGCAGCATAGTCACTCCAGTTCCAAAGGTCAACAGTCTGGCACAGCCCAACTGGTTCTCTGCTTAGGACCTTACAAGGCCAAAGATGTTAACCAGGCTGGGCTCTTTTATTTATTTATTTTGGCATTTCACTTCATATAATACAGTTTCATCACGTCTATACCCTCCGGTACCTGTCCTTAATTAAACCTTCCTCAAAGGGCTGGGCTCTTGTTGGAAGGTTTTAAGGAAGATGGTGGTTATTCAAACATAGGGTTAAAACAAAATTCTGAAAAGTGTAAAAGCTTTCTGTGAATATCAGTTGCACCAATAATTCGCCAATAATTCATCCTTTTTAATAGAGTACTCAATGTAGAAATGGGTAAGTACCACCCATGTTTTTGACTGAAGGAACTTAGGAAATTGTAAAGACAAACAAACATGTAATCAAAGAACATTTTCAGATAAATGTAGGTTTGGGAACAGTGAAGTAAAGCCCCAAATATTTCAAACCTTTTGCATTTGGATTCCACAGTTTAAATATATTTCTAGAAATTAAACATTAGAGGTTCTCATGTAGAAATTGAGGTGCAAGTCCAGGTGGACCTAATCTCTCCTGCAGCAACATGTCTGCTTGTCCAGGGGTAAATTAGGTGTAAAAACATAATTATCATCACAAACATACTAACGGAAAATATAATACAGTATGTTTCACATTCCTGGTGATAACAAAAGAAATGTTTTGAAAACTGAAATACTGGCAGTTTCTGATGAGGTGGTTATGAGATCAGGAGGGATGAGCAGGGAGGAAAAAACCACAAATAGAATGTAATATTTCTAAACTAACCCTGTAGGAGGAAAACAGAAAATAAGAAACAAAAAACAATAGCAAGCATTTATTTATTTGACACCAAAAGAAAACAGAGCTCCATAAATAGACTCCGTCAATATCCTCATTTCTAGTTTTTTACGAGAGCAAAGATCTGATGTTTTTCCATGTTTGACCTGTAGCATGCTTTTGCAATCCACTGTGTGTATGTGTGTCTATGTGCTTTTATAAAGCTCATATTGGATGGTTTTTTAAAATTGTTTTGGGGGATACCAGGAATCAAATTCAGGACCTCAAGCTTGCCAGGCAGGTGCCATTCCACTGAGCCATAGTTCAAACCATTCCATAGTTTTAAAAATCAGTATAGTTCACAAGGAAGAAAGATTACTAAGATCACTTAAGTTCTCTTCAGATATGAATGTTGACCCCCTTTCATCAGAGACATGCTACGGAATCAAGGTTTTTGGAGGCAGTTCCTCGAGAACTCTTCCCTCATTTATACAGTCATAAGGAATGTTTGAAATTTTACATTCATTCAGTGGTCTCTATGACGTATGTTAATTCATCCTACAGAGAAGTGTTAGGTCAAATCATTAAAGAGAATAAAAAGAATATAAAAAAATTAGAAAGATTACAGAGCTTCCCTAGACAAGATAGTAGGAATTCACCAATAGTTGTTATGTTGCATATTGTTGTCTTCAAATTAATTGCTCAGATTACCAGCATGCACAATTGGTCAAAATATTTAAACATTAACTGTTCCTTTCAATAAACCATTAGACATCAGCAGTATAATTATCCCAGCTGTCCTCGTATATATTTATTTTTTCTCTTCCTTCTTTCTCTCTTTTTTCCTTTCCCTCATCCCAGTTGTTCCTTCCTTTGAGCAATTTCTTTCTCTTTCGTAATATCTATTGTACCTTTGGGGTTTTATTTACTCTTTCAGTTTCTTATATGAGGGAGACAATACAATGTTTACACCGTGTGTCTGATTTATTTCACTTATGAGTATGGTCTCTAGTTGCATCCATTTACCTATTAAAAACCTTGAGCTTATCTTTTTATAGCTGAGTAACACTTCATTGTATAGAAATACCACATCTTTTTATCCATTCCTCAGTTGATGAGCATTTTGGTTGTTTCCAAGATTTAGTTATAACCAATTGTGCTGCTATAAACATGTGTGCACATATATTGCTGTCTGAGCAACTTCATTTAAGATAACAATATGTAATACAACAATCACTGTTAATTCCTATCATTGTTTTGAAACCCTGTATCATTTTTATTGTTTTTGCTTTGTTTTGTTTTTGTCTGTGTTGTTGTTATTTATTTTTAAAATTTTCTCTTTTTTGCTTGTTTTTGCCTTTTTGAGACACGGTCTCACTATGCAGTTCAGGCTGGACTCTAGCTCACTTTGGAGCCTAGGCTGGTCTCAAACTCACAACAATCCTCCTGCCTCAGCCTCCCTAGTGCTGGGATTACCAGCGTTCCCCACCAAGCCCAGCTATTCTCTTTAAGAAACAAACAAACAAACAAACAAAAAAACAGTGTTAGGTGCTTGTGATGTGTGTGGAAGGTGCTGGGCATAGAAGTTGATTCCAGGCCTTGACACCAAATGGATCAATGGATGACTCTTGCTCAGTTACTTGGATTTTTGAGGTTCTGGCTCAGTTTTTTTAACCTCTGTAACCTGGTTTTACTCATCTGCAAAGAACCATAATAACAGCTATATCTCTACTCACAAATGAGTATTTATTATTTTAAAGAATAAATCAGGAAGTGAATTTAAAGCTCTTACCTCATGAAATAAGAATTTAGTCAATTTTAGTAAATATTCATGTCATCTATTACTATCATTGTTACGATGATTATGACTCCTGTTCCTGATGTTGCCCGGCTACTGGCTTACCAAAGATATGTAAGAACCAATTCAGATCCTACAGAATCCCTTGGTCTTACAGGAGAAAATGCCATGTATAGATGAAATGTTAAGCAACCAATCAGACGGTCTATGTAAATCCAGGAGATATAGGAACATGAGGTGCATGGCAGGCACTACGTTATAGTGGGTAAGATAATGCATTTCAATGGAGCTGCCTGCTTTTAGTACAGTTCTACCTCTGGCCAGCTCCATCACAAAGAGCTGGTTATTTATACTCTCCGCCTCTGTTTATTCAAATGTAAATTATTCAAATGTTAATTCAGATGTATACCCCTCCTTGTGAGTCATAGGAAGGATTAAGTAAAACAATGTTTGTAAATCACTTATAATAGTGCTTGGAGCAGACAAAGAACTTGATAAAGAACAGCCATTATTATACCCTTCCTGACAGTTAGCTCAAGACCCAGTACAGAGCTAAGCAGAAAATATTTGTTGATTTATTAGAAGTAAGGGTATCAATAACAGACTACAGATCTGTAACAATAGTGTCATCAGTTTAAAACTGAAAGGGATAGAGTCATTGAAATACTCAGTATTCTTGCATTTCAGTGAGGCTCTATTTCAGTGGTCTGCTTTCGTTTGAATATGGAAGAAAATTAAGACAGGCTTTTTAAAAAAACTATGTGAATTAAAAGATGGACTAGTTTTAGAATTTGTAACACATATTTCCTTCTAGACACTTCAGCCCCCAACAGAGTCATACACGCATACATACACACATAGTCATATGTACATACAAACATACAGACACGTATATATACATACGTGCTTCAAGCACATATGGGATCATTGGCTCTCTTGTCACTGAATAATATCTTCTAATATATCAACTGATATAACCTTACAGGTTATTTTTATGAGTTGAATATTTAGATATAGTTCAATTTTTGGATCAGATTGCCTGACACACATGAATGATTTTCTATCTGAGATGATATACCGTCTCTCTGAGGTAAGAATATCCAAGAAAATTTGGGTATTTGTACCCTGCACTACAGGTTCTCCCCTGAGGAAACCTGCAATTCTTGTGTAAACCCACGAGTTATACAATCGTCAGCCTCTATTCAGTGGGCCAGTTTTGCAATACTGAGATACACAAAGGTCAGTCAATATTACCTCTCATACAGAAAATTAATTATCTAACTCCGGATTTAAAAGAAGGCCTCTTCTCCGAGCCAGTGACCTAATTTCTTGACTTTTTTCAAACCTTTTGCTTATTAACATCCCTGAACCATTTTTAATCTGTTGCTTCCTAGACACCTTGCAGCAAAAAAGCCCATGCTGTGTAGATTAGCATTTTCAGTGCGTTACACTCTCCCGCTCTCTCTCTCTCTCTCTCTCTCTCTCTCTCTCTCTCTCTCACACACACACACACACACACACACACACAAATTATCTCACTTGATCCTCCCAACAACCTCTTAAGTAGGAACGGCAGATATTTATACTGTATTCCCATTTTAAGATACACAGCTAGAGGGTTATATAACCACAATGAAACAAAACCCCAGAAGGTCAGTTTAGCACCTTCTTAAGGTACCAACCCTTGGTATTCTGTATCAGGAACTAGATAGCAAAGTAGAATTATAACAAAACTGCCCCAAAGGCAAACTTTCGCGTTTTCTATCTAGGTTCATAGATGGTGACAATTTTCTGAAAATCAAATGTATACTTTGGCCACAATACAGACGTTCTGGCGCAAAGTCGTACTCATGTATCCACATAGCAAATAGTTGTATCCTTTTTTTTTTCCTTCTTTGTAAAATAGCCTGAAAACATCTCCCCGCTGCTGGCTTTGGAAGCCTACTCTCACCAAAGTTAACAGAGCTGATGGAGTGAGTATGCAGGTCTGCCTAGAGGTCCTCCCGCAGCCGGGCTCCCAGCTCGACGCGTTAACGCGGAGGTGGTGTTTCCGCCCTCCTCTGGAGCGCCTCTTTGCTTCTCTCCACATCTCTTTCCCACCTCGGAGAGCAAGAGCCAGACTTTCCGCACCTGTTCCCTGGCCACCTGGCCGGACGCTGGATGCTGTTCAGTAGCTGTTCCTTGTCCACCGGAGGAAAACTCCTCACGCTTCCAAAAGCAACCGGAGGAAGTCTCCTCCAACCACTGCAGCCAATTCCTGCCACCCGCGCCGTGAGAATCGGGTTTCCCGGAGAAGACCTGGGGGATCTAGTTCAGAGAAAAACTCCCTAAATCCCGAAGATCCGCAGAGAAACTGGAAAACTACACACACACACACACACACACACACACAGCGTCAGCGGATAAAGGCGCGGTCCCGGGACCAGCCAGTGCGTCCTTCCTGCGGGACCCCGCGCTTATGCGGCCGTGGAGAGCAAAGGTGGGTTTAAAGTGACTGGAGAATGGGGCTGCAGGACCCATTCTGGCTGTTTCTGGCATGCCAAGCCCAGAAAAGGCACGGCACGCCCAGCTCTCCGAGTTTTTGCAGGAGTGGGAGCGCGCTGCGAGCTGGCCTCTTTATTATGCCTAGGAATCCGCCAGCCTCCCCTCCCCACCCCGCAGCCGTGATGCAAGGGGTCAAGTTACCCACGTAAGCGGGAGGGACCAGTGGGGGTTGAACCTCTCCAGCCACTGGCGCGCGAGAGAGCGCGCTCCGCAGAGACAAACCTCGCATAAATAACTGAGCTCGGAGCCCCGCGCGGTTGGGAGCTCCGAGCGCACCTCCAGCGGCGCCCGGCGGGTGAGTCTCCAGCCCGGAAGGACGGCGCGCTCGGGCACAGCCCGGGGGGCTCGGGCGCGGGAAGCGAGAGGCCCCGCGCGCCGCGGGCTGGGAGGCGCTGCGCCCACAGCATGCGCTTCTCGGGGGACGCGGACGCGGGTCCCGCGGGCAACTCCAGCGCTTGGTGGGCCCTGGCCGCCGACGGTGCCAACAGTAGCCGCGAGGCAGACGTGCCCGGGGGAGGCGACTGCCAGCCGCGCGATGCGCGCAACGAGGAGCTGGCCAAGGTGGAGATCGCCGTGCTGGCTGTGACTTTCGTGGTGGCCGTGCTGGGCAACAGCAGCGTGCTGCTGGCCCTGCACCGCACGCCGCGCAAGACGTCCCGCATGCACCTGTTCATCCGGCACCTCAGCCTGGCCGACCTGGCCGTCGCCTTCTTCCAGGTGCTACCGCAGCTGTGCTGGGACGTCACCTACCGCTTCCGCGGGCCCGACTGGCTGTGCCGCGTGGTGAAGCACCTGCAGGTGTTCGCGATGTTCGCGTCGGCCTACATGCTGGTGGTCATGACCGCCGACCGCTACATCGCCGTGTGCCACCCGCTCAAGACCCTGCAGCAGCCCGCGCGCCGCTCGCGCCTCATGATCGCCGCCTCCTGGGCGCTGAGCTTCGTGCTGAGCACGCCGCAGTACTTCATCTTCTCCATGATCGAGGTGGACAATGTCACCAAGGCGTACGACTGCTGGGCCACCTTCATCCAGCCCTGGGGCAGCCGCGCCTACGTCACCTGGATGACGAGCTGCGTCTTCGTGGCGCCCGTGGTCATCCTGGGCACCTGCTACGGCTTCATCTGCTACCACATCTGGGGCAACGTCCGCGGGAAGAGCGCGTCGCGCCAGGGCAAAAGCGCGGCGGGCTCGGGCAGCGCCTTCCACAAGGGCCTCTCGGTCGCGCCCTTCGTCAGCAGCGTGAAGACCGTTTCCCGCGCCAAGATCCGCACGGTGAAGATGACTTTCGTGATTGTGACGGTTTATATCCTCTGCTGGGCGCCTTTCATCATCGTCCAGATGTGGTCGGTGTGGGACGAGAAGTTCGTCTGGACCGGTAGGTGCTGGGCTGTGGGACTGTGAGTCCCACAGTCTTTCATAGGATTCTCACAATAGCTCTCAAACCTGTGTGTACATAGAAATCACATCTTGGGCTCCTGTGGGGAAATTGTCAAAAGGGGAAATTTCTGGGGTCTTAACTCCAGACTTAATAATTCAGTATTTCTACAAGGGGACCCAGGAATCAATATTTGTAGTGTGCATGATGGTCCTAATACCACAAATCCAGAAACGGTGCTCCAAAGTCACCACTAACTGCAAAGCGAAACGATGACCTTCAGTCAAATGACTAACTACTGTGTGAATTTCCTGCTTTCAAATTTATTGGATTCGGGGAAGTCTTTCTGGCCTTGTAACTGCTTTTCGTTATGGAAAGCATCACACTTAACACACAGATTTTATAGATGTTCCCTAAGGGCAAAACTCAAGATGAAAATCTCTTTCTGGAGAAAACTGGAAAAAGATTAAGAAGTCAAGAGCTCGAAATTATCATTTAGCTTATATTTCCTTCCTTGTTATGAGTTTTTTCACACAATAATTACTTTTTCCCATTGTATTTTAAACCAATGTTATTGATAAACTAAACTTATTAGACAAATTCATTAGTCTCGGCAATAATTTGACCACATTCTATATAAATCTTCTAAAATGTAGAGAACTAGTTTGTCTGATTTTAATCCCTTCACAAAATAGAAAGGGCGATTTCACAGAAATTTACTCAAAAAAGCAATATTCAGTTTTCCATCTTGGAAGATGGTTTTGTAAGGAAAAAATTTTTCAATCAAAAATACTACAGAAATATTTTTGACAGTGGCTATATTCAGGATACAGATATCTGGGAGAAGCTATCATTTATGATTTTTAGGATTGAGGTCAGAGTGTATGTGATATATTTTCTGAGTTTTGTTTGCAAGTAGAACCTTTGAATGAATTTAATTTAAACAAATAAATATTCCTATAGGCTATAACATTATCAATAAGAAAAATACAACACAAGCACTATTCTTTATTTATCATTTTCTGTCCTGTGTGATCTTAGCAGTCTGTAATATTGTCGATCAAATAAAAAATCCAGTCTAATTATTACTGTATTGAGAATTAGACATAATTACTAAAAACTTCTGCACTTGTGCAGAGAAGTGTAAATGATTTCTATTTTTAATACAGTCAGACACGGATAATGATCACTTTTACTAGCCACATCTACCAATTGGCTAATTTTAATTCATTATACCTAACAAGAGTGAGAAAACCCAATTTATATACATTAACCAAGGGAAAGTCAGTGCTGCTCATTATTCTTATCTCTAGAAAAAGTGCATGATCAGTGCCACAGTTTCATTGTGAAAGTTGTAGTAGTTATGTAATTTGCCAGTACTGGTAACATAAAATGTTTTAGAATTCTGTTGGAATTTCTTAATATAATCTAATTGTTTGAAACACAAAAATAGTTTTCTTTTAAAATCAAGCCAAATTTCTAATTACCCATACAAAACAGCTTTTCATATTGGAAGAATGTGTTCAGTGCTTAAAACTACTAAACACATTCCATGATGCTATACTTTTGACTGAGCTCTTAGGGTGAAAATAATTTGGCATAGATGGTTATAGACTCTTGAAACCATTGAAATTGTAGCCATTCTGTAATTCTGTATTTATCAGCACATGCTCCTCCTAGTTTAAAGTACACAGAGGTTTTTAAAAATAAACCATTTCTTAGATTTGCCTCTTGAAATTAACACTCATCCTCCTTAAATATTTTAATATTTAAAAACATGTTCATTAATTTTAAGGCATTTTGCTTACAAAAATATTTTGCAAGCAAGCAATTTCTAAATAACACCAATTTCCCTACTAATATACGGGATCGTCTTCTGTACTAACCTATACATTTTCCTCTTCAATCACAAGAAAAATGAGTTTATATACAGTGCTCGATTTCTTGTTTTGACTATTTCAATACTTTTCCTTTATTATCTTTCATATAGATTCAGAAAACCCCTCCACCACCATCACTGCATTACTAGCTTCCTTGAACAGTTGCTGCAACCCCTGGATATACATGTTTTTTAGCGGCCATCTCCTGCAAGACTGTGTCAAGAGCTTCCCATGCTGCCAAAGCATGAAGCAAAACTTCCATAAAGAAGACACTGACAGCATGAGCAGAAGACAGACTTCTTACTCCACCAACCGAAGCCAGACAAACAGCACAGCTACATGGAAGGACTCACCTAGATCTTCCAAGTCCATCAAATTCATTCCTGTTTCTACCTGACTGCAGGTTCACGCAGCCTGACTCTTGTGACTGCCCTTTGGTCCATTAGCTTAATCCAACTAGAAATTCTGAGAACAAATGAACTAGGTGAGATAAACATGATTCAGCTCATTTTGTACAAGACTTTGCTTCTAGTTGGATTTTCCACATGGCTATAACCAAGCAGTGTCATTATTTTATACAGAATGTTAATGAAAACACACTACACTAAAACGTGTAGGACTGATTCACAGAAATGTAACATGAGTTGTGTTTCTAAAGAAAAAATCATAACCATGCTGAATTTATATTTTATTGGTTTATTTTTATTTCTGGCACAAGTCAAGCTTGACTGATTTTCTGGACAAAGGCAGCTTATCATTTAGAGGAGGCATCAGAGTAATTGTGTTTTCATCCAATAAAATCGATGTATGCATCCTAAAGTGAAGCTCCAAATGGTGACCTAGGGAATGGCACCTTGGAGAGCTGGGAGCTGGGGCGTACTCAGCAGGAGGTGGCCAGTTCACAGTGAAAAAAGTAAGTTCTATTAGAAGCGATAAGTCATCTTGAATTTTGAAATGGTAACTAACAGTAACCTTTTTTAGGTTCCTCATGATGTATGGACTCTGAAATGGTGTAGACAGGTCCAGAATATGTTTTTCCTCAAACTGAAAAAGCTGATTTAAAAATCAAATTTGTTTGAGGAATGCCAGATTTTATAGAAAAGTAGAAAAAGATTACATATGATAGTCTGAAGACTTGTCTTGGGTACTGTAAATGTATTTTACCTTGTTATAAAATGACCTGTGTGATGCTGGATATTAACATGATCATTCTCTTCAGGTTTTGTGAAGCCTGCTTTACACACGAGAGTCTTCTTGATAGTGACTCAGAATATAAAATTCCCCCTCCTATGTTTAATTGGGAGATCCTTCCAATCTCCCATCCACCTAAGAGTTTCAGAATACAGAAGAACAAGGGTAGGGGTCAAAGGCAGTAAGTAGGTGGTCAGAGAATCATTCTGCACCCAGTCTGAGTTCTGTCATTACTAAGTGCATCACCTTAGACAAGCTACTCATGAAAACACACAAAGCCTCTGTTTCCTTGTCTGTATAATGGAATTAATAACACTCACCTCACAGGGTTGTTATGAGGGCGAAATGAAATTAAATGTGTGGAAAGAGATTCATGAACTGAAAGCGGTGTATATGTATGCTAACAGTTGCTTTTATTGTATTCTTGAGATCTCCAGAATTGTACAGACTTTTTTTCTCACTTATTTTTCATCAACCAAACGTGGCTGTTTTCACATCTTTTATATAAAATCCTGAGACTTAGAGATCTGCTGAATCATTGGAAAGCATTGCCAGTAGCCACTCGGCTTGATCGGTCTTGCCCAGCTAAAGTTTCCCAGCAGATAGAGTTTCCTTTTCTTTGAATACAGGTAAACCAAAGCCAACCGAGAACATCAGCTTCTTTCACTTCTAAGCAGAGATAAATCACAACACTCCTAGCAGTTGATGCATTTTTTTTTTGTTGCTGTTAATGGAACTTGTTGGGTTTTTTCCTAGCTATTTTGTCTGGCTCCTTAGAAATCATGCTGCAATTTGAGGACAAATATTTTGAGTATCTTAGAGGAAGGAAGAGTTGCTTTCAGTAGCAGTAGTAGAGGGCTTTCAAAAACCTTCGGAGACAAGAAGCTGTGGACTGCACGGCTCTGCAGTCTCCCGGAACCCTCAGCTCTACTCTTCTTCATTCTGTTGCCTTGCCAGCTTCTCAGCTCTTACCCTCCCGAGGTTGATAACCTTAAAAAAGCATTTCCAGTGCTGGGCGTGGTGGCGCACACCTGTAATCCCAGCACTTTGGAGGCGGAGGCAGGAGGATCGTTGCAAGTTTGAGGCCAGCCTGGACTACAAAGTGAGCTCAAGGCCATCTTGAATTGCATAGCAAGACCTTGTCCCAAAAAGGAAAAAAAAAAGTATTTCCAAATGTGCTCTAGAAAGTAGCTCTTTAGGTTTTAGGAGTCCTCTTTTTTAAAAATAACAAATAGGACTAGAGATATAGCTCAGTCATGAGCACCTGCCTGGAATCCTTGAGGCCCTGGGTTCAATTTCTAGCACGCAAAACAAATAAGTCACATTAAATAAAAATTACAAACAAATTGCTTATAGGGCACCGTTCAGGGTAAGTCACCAAGTAAATGAATCACTTCTTTATCTGAGCTACAGGAGCAGAGCTGTGCACTGCCTAAAGACTTTTGGGTTGGAACAAAGATAAGTCCATTTTTGTTTAAATCCGTTTCCAAGGTAGTGCTTTTTGTGTTTATAGGGATACTGTTTCAAAAGATCCCCACAGAAATAAATTCCATTTGTTCTTATTTCTGGGAGAAGCTCTCAAATAAAATGCACATCAAGCCCCACCCCCGTCTTTTCTTTTAGATGCATGAGGACATGAGAGAGTAAGGAATAGGCTAGGAAGACACAAGAAGAACAGGGTGCTATTTTTGCAGCAGTCAAGTAGGTAGTCTTATTCTTGGGGCATTAGGCAGAGAGAAATTTCATATATCTACTGCTAAAGCTTCTTAATATTATATATCCAGAAATGGCATTCATGTAACTCCCATCTACATTCCAAACTGGAACAGGCCTGCCTATTTCAGGAGAATAAGACTATGGGCAAAGAGGAAGATGTGTGCTGTGAAGAAAAATTTCCCTTTTCTTGACTAAAGAGAAGACCTGACTTATGCCAAATGAAGGCTCACAGTCAAGAGTGAATGTGCTGTACCATATTATTTTATTTTATAGGGTTATCTATGGGAAAATCCTGCAAGTACACAATAGTAAGGCATTTATGTATCAAAAATGCGATTGATAAAAAATCCACCAGTAAGGAGAAACAGATCCATTGGCTATTTGATAAATATTAATTGATAAAAAGAAACATTTTTAAAGTGTAAAACACTTTGCTTTTTGTTTTGAGAGTTCACTTGGAACAAAAGTGCAGAGGAAATTAGTGAAATTATTGAGTCTTTCATACACTGGTCAAATCTACATACAGGATTAGCGTCACCTTCACGAAAGGACTACACCATGATTCAGGGAAGGGTGTTGTTTTTAAAAAAAAAAAAAAACACCAAGTAGTCTTAACAACATGCAGAACTCTACGTTTACAACAGTTCCTAAAATGGACAGCCATTAAAAATACAACTTTCACCCATTACTGTACATGTAAAGTAATCCAATGAGGTTAAAGTTTTATGTTTTTAGACTCTAAGACATATAATTTTGTAACTTATTAGGCATTTACACCTTTAAATTAATGACCTCGCAGCTTGACTCTCCTTAAAACTGTTAGATATCACCTAGGACAAGAGTGAGCCTAATCCTTCACTCCAAATATTAGAGATTAGGCTCCTATTGACTTTCATAACTTGGAGGCAAAAGCTGTCATTAGAATAAACCCAGGACAAGCCAGCAGCAGAGCACCCTGGGAGTCCAGAAGTAGCCACTGCATCTTAGTTCTGCCCCTCCATGCGTCCGTTCAGTGATTGCAGTTAGAACCGTGCATCACAGAGGACAATAAACATTACATTGATTAGAATTTGACCTTAACCAATTTGAGTAAAAATTTGAAGACTATTCACCGAAAGCGAGTTTCCAATGCAACTTGAATGTGCTGAATCAGTAAGTGTGCTTCTGTTTTATACACAGGTCTTTAAACCATAATGTTCAAGTACAGCTTTTAAGAACACTAAATTATCATGGATGAAAATATATTTGTGATCTTTAGTATGTTACTATAAAAAAATTATTTTACTATAGCTAAGAATTAAATGCCATTGTTTCTGTGTTGCTGTTTTGCCTTGGGTTTTGTTGGGGCTTTTGGTGCTGCTGTTTTTAGGTCACGTGAGGGGCAGAGCCCAAGGCCTCACAAACGTGAGGCAAATGTCCTACCACTAAACTACACTGCCTGCCCCGTTTTACCTTCAGACAAATATATATTTTTATGTCGAGTTGTGCTCTAATAAAACTACAGTAAATTAAATATTTTTGTTTAAATTAAATATTTTTGTTTCCCAGGATCAAATTAACAAATGCAGAAAAAGAAATTTAAGAATGAATCTGATGATATCAGAATTACTACCTGCCCCCACACAAAGGTAGTTGTTTTTATATTACAAGATTTCTGACTTACACATACAACATGATGCTTCAGCTTGTTAGTGAAACAAACCTAACTAAGAATCCATGTTCTATATGTATTATTCCATTTTTGAAAGTGTTTCCCGGATGCTCCACGTCCTCCACTTTATTACACTTTGTAGAAGAATTTCAGTGTGTTTTCTCTGGGCTGACTGTATGACTCCAACTTTTAGCAGACACTGAAATGTTTTGTAATTGTATTTAATATTTGGTTTTTTAATGAAAAAAATGCCTTGTAGCATTATGTAGAAGTAACTGGTGTATTATTGCTCAATTTGACTGTGTGTTGACATATTTCTATAAATAAAAATAAATTTCAGATTCACTTGAAATAATTTTTATAACTTAGCCTAATAGTGAAATGCCTTTCAAGTCAGTTATGCTGATTTTGGGGGAAAAAAGGATTTTTTTTTAACAGTTGGTACTAATGATAGTTTTATATTTGAAACAAAAGTGGATGTGTTAATACCTTTTGACTATAGCAAGAATAAGCAAAACTTTATAATTACCTTTTCAATGAACTATAACCAAGAAATCAAATCAATTTGTTATGGTCTATAACACACCCAAAATAATCACAGTTAGTTGAAACTGTGTGTTATCCAGCCCTTAAAATTTCATCTATATTAATTTATTTCTAGAAATTGGTCAGATTGACTCTGGCCCTAAGGATCAAGAATTTTCCATTTTTATGGTCTCTAGAATTAGAATTATTTTCCCTGTGGGCTAATAAATTCAAAACTTACAAGTTTGACTTGTCTTCTTTATTTTCTTTGATTTTATAAGTTGAATCTTAAAAGCATAGACTAAAAGCTAATTTGGAGTTTGGCCTAAACTCTAGAAGCCGTGAATGTCCAGAATTACACGAAAAGGTTTGAAGTCTCTATTTTAAAGCAGCACCGTTAGGGGGCTGGGGATATAGCTCAGTGGAATAAGTGCCTGTCTGGCAAGTGCAAGATCCTGAGTTTGATTCCCCAGTACCGCAAGAAAAATAAATAAATAAAATAAAATAAAATAGCACTGTTAGAGCCTGGCATGGTGGTGCATGCTTGCAATCCAGGCACTAGGGAGGCTGAGGCAGGAGGATCGTTGTGAGTTCAAGGCCAGCCTGGGCTACAAAGTGAGTTCAAGACCAACCTGAACTGTAGAGTGAGACTCTGTCTCAAAAAGACCAAAAAATTTAAAAGTAAATGAAAAGAAAAGAAAATAGCACTGCTGTTTAAAAGACTTATTCATTTTAAAGAGAAAAAACAAAAACAAAATAAGGAAAAGACAAAAACAAACAGTACACAAACTATAAAAATGATACAGAATTTCAAAGCATGATGATAGGAAATCAGCAATGGTTGTTGTATTACTTGTTGTAATCTGTAAAGTAGTTGCTCAGATTACCAGATATAAGTATGCGAGATCAAACAATTAAACATTACCTGTTCCTTTCAATAAACCAATAGAAATCAGTAGTACATTTTAGCTATCTTGTGTATATATACACATTTTTCCTTTCCTTCTTTCTTTCTTTTCTCCTTTCACTCATCCCAGTTGTTCTTTTTTATTGAGCAGTTTTTTTCCCTTTCACAATATCTATTGTATCTTTCAGAGTTTATTTACGCTTTCAGGTCCTTACAGTGGGAGACAATATGTTGTTTACACATGCAGGTCTGATTAATTTCACTTATGAGTGCAGTCTCTAGTTGCATCCATTTATCTATAAAAGCCTTGAGTTTATCTTTCTTTATAGCTGTTGTACTCCACTGAATAAAAATGCTACATCTTTTTTATCCACTCTTCAGTTGATGGGCATTTGGGTTGTTTCTAAGATTTGCTATGAAAAATTGTGCTGCTACAAACATTGTTGCACATATATCACTGTGATATGATGCTTTTAACTTTTCTGGGAAAATAGCCAGAAAGAGAATAGCTGAATTAAATGGAACCTGTAATCCTAATTTTTTGAGGACTCTCCAGACTGATTTCCAAAGTGGTTGCACCAGTCTACAGTGCCATCAACAGTGAAGAAGAGTTCTTTTTTCTGCATAACCCCTCCAGCACTTGTTGTTGGTTGATTTCTTGGTGACAGCTATTCTTTCTGGGGTGAGATGGAATGTCAGTGTTGCTGTAACTTGTATCTCTCAAATGACTAATGATGTTGAACATTTTTTCATATGTTTATTTGCCATTTGTATTTCTTCATCTGAGAAGTGCACATTCACCTCAGATGTCCATTTTTGAATTGGGTCTTTGAATTTGAGGGAGGTCTGATTTTGTTTTTCAAATCTGTATATGTTCTAGATATAAGTCCTTTGTCTGAAAAAAATGTTTTCCAATTCTGTGGGTTGTGTTTTCACTCTATTGGTGATTTCTTTTGAAATACAAAAGCTTTTTAAAAGGATGAGATCCCAGTTGATTCTTTGAAGTGTTTCCTATGCACTTTGGGTGTTGTTCATGAAGACTGTGCCTACTCCTATATCTTCAAGATTTTGACCTACTTTCTCCACCAGTAGATTTAGTGTTTTTGCTTTTATGTTTAGATTTTTGATCCCTTTTGACTTTAAATTAGTGCATGGTGATAGCCATGGGTCTAATTTTAGTCTTCACCACTTAGAGAGCCAGTTTTTCCAGCACAATTTATTAAAGAGGCTACCTTTTCCCCAGTGAATGTGTTTGTGCCCTTTATCAAAGACAAGGTGGTTGAGTGTGATTTTAGCTGTGTCTTCATCTTCTAATCTGTTCCACTGGTCCTCCAGCTTATTTTTTTGCCAGTACTGTGCAGATTTTATCACAGTAGCTTTGTAGTATAATTTCAAGTCAGGGATTGTGATGCCACCTGACTTGTCTTTGTTGCCCAGGATTGCCTTTGCCATTCTAGGTCTCTTCTGGTTTCAGATGAATTTTAGGAGAGTTTTCTCTAGTTCTGTGAGGCATGCTAATGATATCTTGATCATTATTGCATTAAATCTGCATAATAATTTTGGAAGAATGACCATTTTCGCTATGTTAGTTCTTCCTACCCATGAGCAAGGTACATCTTTCCATTTTCTGATATCTTCTTCAATCTCCTTTTTCAGGTTAGTGTAATTTTCAATATATAAATCTTTTACTTCCTTTATTTGATTGATTCCTAAGTATTTCATTTTTTTGGATGCTATTCTGAAGGGTGTGGTCTCCATAATTTCTCTCTCAATAATTTTGTTGTTTGTGTACAGGAAGGCTATTGAGTTTTGAGTATTGACATTGTATCCAGCCATGCAACGAATTTGGTTATTAACTCTAGGAGTCTTTTGGTGGAGTTTTTGGGCTCTTCTATGTAGTGTAGCATGTCATCTGTGAATAATGATAATTTCACTTCTTCCTTTACTATCTTTATTCCTTTTATTTCTCTCTCTTGTTTAGTTGCTCTTGTTAGTGCTTCCAGAACTGTATTGAAAAGGAGTGTTGATAGTGGACATCTTTGTCATGTTCCTGATTTTATAGTGAAAGCTTTCAGTTTTTGTCCATTTAGTATGATGTTGGCTCTTGCATTTCTGCTTGGATATGTTTTATGGATTCCATTTCTTTGATATGCAGGGCATTAGTTATTTACCTCATTTTTCTAAGCTTATCTATTCTTTTATCTGTGTCTTCTCTAATATCTTTGATATTAAGCATCATTTCTCTCTGTACCTGAAAGATTATTTTCTCCATAGCATTTTCCACTTGTTTTTTCACTTCTGGTGCTATCAGTTCAGAAAGTCCCAGTGTTTGATTTCTAATTTAATCTGTCTCCTTGAGTTCTGGGCTTGTCCTGGGTGGGTTTGGGGTCTGGGGTTGTATTTTGCTTCTGTGTCTTATCTGTTTCTATTTTCTCTTTTATATTTTGTTTTCTATGTTTATACTTGCCAGTTTCTTATGATATATAGCTTTATCACTAGTATTTAGGATTCCTTAGAGGATGTCTGTTCTTCAGGGATGTCTCCTAGGTGTAGATGGTTTCTTATAGCTTCTCAATTTGTAAAATATGCAAGATTATGCTTTGGCTCAGCTCCCGATCTTTCGGTACTGGGCTGTGGTGGTGATTATTGTCTCATACAGTCACAGTGTTATCATACAGGGGAGAAAAACTGTTTTTAACGTGTACGACATCCTGACTAGAGTAGTAGTTAGTAATAACAATAGCTTCAAGTTCAGCTAAACTATTGATAAACTATGGCAACCATTAACTTGTTACCTCTGACCACAGGCATTGATTTTAAAATTATGTAACAAAACCAAACACATACTGTGCACTTGCATGTAGTGATTTTCCACTTATTCAGGTGATTTTACCCTTTAGGTGAGAGGAGGGGGTTAAGATGGTTAGGGCATGAGCTAAAGCAATGAGTGAGATCCAGTACTGTAGAGTCAGGGCTGGAGATGAAAGGATGATCACCCAGGTTTTGAGAAACTAGAGGACACAGGAGGAATAGAATAAAATAGAATCCAAAGGAGTAGTCAGAAAGGGCACAGACAATGTTTGTGCCCTGAAAGTTTAAAGGGAAAAAGAGAAAGAGAATGAAAATGAACAGGAGAAAAGAAAGAAAAAGGAAATGAAAGAGAGGAGAGAAGAAAAGGAAAAGAAAAAACCCAAATACAAAAATAACCACTGAATACAGAAGAAAACAAGATGACACCCAACCAGGCAGGAGAGGGAGAGCCAACCAGACAAACAAGGGGGAATTGAAGTGGTAAAATACCTCTGGTGTTTACAGTTCTGTGATAGTGTCCATATTTAACCCCAGAAATGGGTTGGGTATGGAGCTGATTTTGGCCTCTGAATGTGGGACCTGGAATCAGTCTTCCATTGCTGGAGATCTGCAGAGTCCAGTGACTGCATCCTCACTGCTGCTTCAGACACTGCCATGCTGCTGGCCTTGTCAATTACTCTGCCCCCAAAGGCACGTGTATGTCTCAGGTCTTGGGGTTTCTGCCAGTCTACTAGACAAAAGTATGTATCCTTACACTCCCCTCAAAGACCCTGCCATCTCTGAGACAGCGGAGGAAGCACAGAGCACAGACTCACTCTCCTCTAGCTGACCCACATCTAAGAGTGGATGGAGCTAAAGAGTTATAAATACCATGAGAAAACAGGATTTCTACCAATGCATATTTTCATAGAATCCTATGGGCCAGGTGAAACTGAAATACTATGTATACCAAAAAGACTCATAGAAAAATATTCTTCATTATTCTCTACCACCCTTACTAATCTTTAAAGTAATATATTTTGTTTTGTTTTGTTTTCACTTTTCTGTATTCCAATTGCCTTTCAGACACCTTCATTGTGACACACAGTGAAAATGTTTCACTCTGTTGGCTCATTGGTCTGCTAAAATGATGACACTATGTCTGTCTTAAAAATAGGAACTGTGTCTTTCTCATTTTTGCAATCCCAATGTCTGTCATGAAAAGCTGGTCGGTTAGCAAGATACATGTAAATATTCCTAATATGTATATTCATACAGATATATATATATATATATATATATATATATATGTAAACATGATAACCACACATGTCATTATGAGATATTGTGGATGCTTAAAATGAAGAAGCTTTCATTACAAGAGCATATTTATTTAGTTAACAAAAAGTATTAGAGGAGGGAATGAGGATTCCTAGCTTTCCCACAATCTATAGCTGAATGATCTTGGGAAAGCTATTTCAATGGATCTGAACACCTAAGCAATAGCATGGTTGGGAAAAAATGAATTTACAGATAAGTCCAAACTCAATACTGGTAGAAAGGCTTTGGTGCCATTATAGTGATGGATCCCTAAACTGCCACCCAGTGGAACTTCACCAGAACTTAATTCCACGTGTCTGTCTATAATCCGTATCCCCTAAAAAATCCCAGTTTTCATGATTCACCAAAGCACCCATATTTTGATCATAACTCCATCTCATAAATTTGTGCCACCTAGGTACCTGCCCCCTGAATAGATGGCCCTAAACTTTAGTCCTCTGAGCCCGTTTTTCCTTCTCTATACCGATAAACTAGTTTTAGCCTGACTTTATTCCTTGTACAAAGTCTGTCTGTCCTTGGATCTAAAGAGAATCTGAAGGTTTATTATGAGCCCTCCCTTCTCCTGAATACTCATTACTCATTTACTTCTCTTGACTAATTTTCTTCTCTAGTTCCACCACACACTTTTCCCCAACCATCCCACCAACATTTGCTGCCCTATGTGATGAAGGTTAAGGTTGCCCTGAAGGTTAAACTGTCACAGGGAAGCTTAGATTATGTTCCAAGAGATGCTTATGCAGAACTGCAATTCTTATTCACAGTCCTGAGCATGCGGGACCATTCCTTCTCAGATTAGTCTATGATTATCCTTCTGGTTAAGACCTTCTGGTTGCCATTTTGCCCCCTCTCTCTACCAAAACCAAAAAACCTTCATTTTTTCCAACTTCTAGAAATTAACATTTCTTCTGCATTGCAATGTAGAACTATTTAGCTGTTAAGCTTTCTAAAACAATCTGATTTCGACTAAGCCTTTGAAAATAGTGCATTGTGTTTTAGGCATTTTTTTCCCAATCAAAGGAATCATTCTTAATCATCCCCCTCAATAAAATGTTGTTTTTTCCTAGAACAAAGAGTGTGAACTACAAGGGCTCGTTAAATAACGTCTTTTTTGTAATGCACTTTATACTAGTTGTGAGCATGTGCAGGGTACCTGCATCTGTATCTTTTTATGTATCTGTGAATCTTCTTTAACTGATATTTTCCACGATGGATTAACTTCAGTTACCATAGACACAGTTATGTAGTCATCTCAAGGTACCCCATCAGATATCCATCCCATAATGCTCTAGAGGAAGCCAACCTGGGGCAACTGCTTCCTCTATTCCTCCGTGATGAATACTTACGTTTTATGTGCTGATGTGCAAATTCTGTGACATCCCTTTCCATCACAGTCAAGCCAAAGCGAATGACAGGCAATTGTGTTGTAGTGTAAGATCTACTGTGTCTTTAACACCCAGCCTGGATTTTTGCTTTAGTTTACCTAAGTATTATTTTACTGTACTGAAGTATCATGTAAGATAGCGTCCATGAAGAGTGATCGAAAAGTTCTCCCCCTAGGTTCAAACATCCCATCATCCTTGCCATTTTCTGAAGCAGTTTTTGAAATCTTCTTCTGTGAATGTCTTCAGGTGACCCTACTGTGATGCCCTGAATCAGTTCAAGACATCACCTTTTGCGCCGTTTTGCCTTTGAGGCAAAGCCAGAAGTTGCCTGGTTCCCACTCCAGATCCAGTCCGTAAGGCGGGTGCGGGGACCCTGTGATGTTTTTAACAAGCCTGCCTTTCTGTCGGAGGGCACTCACTGCGGTTTCAGTTACATCTCATAGACACAGTCACGAAAGGGGATTTCCAGAAGTGCTTCAGAAAGTGCCAAGAGCACTGACTTAAGTATACTTGAAGTAAGGGGGAATATTGAGGGTGAGTAATGAAAATGTGGCTCTTACTGTAATAATTTTAAAATTTTAATTCATTAGTGCATATGTGAAGTATATAAAGTATACATTCCTTGTGGCAAGTTGGTACACGTACAGAACGCATTTTAATTGTTTTTCTCATCCCCTTTCCCCTCCCTCCCTCTTTCTCCCATCTCTTGATCCCTCGGCATTTTTGGTACAAGATGGCGGCACATGTTCATCCTCCTTGTGAGGAGCCGCTACATGTATAAAACACACCCACATTCTTTGTTTTACCCCTTATCCTTTTCCTCCACCCCATCTCTTTGCCTCTTGCTCCCCTTCCCCTTTGAAGATGATCTATCTTTCTACTTCCCATTACCGATATTTTATTTTGCTCTTGATGTTTACTCTGGCTGGTAATAATTTTTTTTCATAAAATGTAAATTGTCACAGTATGTTTTACTCATCCCTTGTTTAAAAACATGCACATAATTTAGAGCTCATGAAAATTTAAGGAAAGTTCTGTCACAACTTGTCTTTCGTGCGGGCCAGATGCTAGCCAAAATCTCTGCTACTAGCATTTACGCCTCTCTCTTCTCGTGGACATTTCCTTGCTCATTGTACGGTCTTTAAAATATTCTCCGCTTACCAAGCTCAAGTTTCCAGCTGTGGTTTAATTTTTAGCAGTAAGTTGTAGACAGGAATGCAAGTACAACAGGGGCCTTCCACAAGGTGTGTGTGAGTAATGTGTCTTGCTCCTTGAATTTTATGGTTGTCAGTGAAAAACTCAAAGCAGAGTGCAATTCCCAGAATGTGCAAGAAATGTTCACTCTTACAGGTTCTTCAAAGGAAAAGAATAAGCTCTGTATATTGAGAGTGAGCCTTCAGGAAACTCAAAGAATCCAACAACTATATTCAGAAAATAAATAATTTGGTTAGAGTCTTACCTAACTCCTAATTTTCAAAAGAACTAGAACATAAAATAAGAACATGGTGAGATATTTCAGCTGATAATTATCCTGTGACTACTTTAAATGGTATTTGTAGAAAGCACCATTTTCTGCTGCACCCAAATAATTTTCCCTCCCCTGACCCAAAACAGTGGCAGACAAGTGGGTTAGCATTATGGGATGGAAGTAGACACCCAAGTGACAAGGATAGAGGGAAATCTCTCATTTAGAAATATTACTAAGCATTCATGAATGTCCTTTTTTGCTGTTCATATTTTATGTATAACTTAACCTGGTGAATAATTCTGGAAGAACTTAATAAAGATGGTTCTATAAGTGATTTTGCCAGTGACTTATCTACCTAAACTCATAATTTTCTTAAGCTAATAGTAACAAAATTATTCAACACACTGTTCAATAATGAAAGGATAACTTTCAGGGAAATCTCTACTGTTTATTCAGTTACATATATAGTATGGGAATGAATGTTTCGAGTAGGTAAATAAGGTATTATTTTGGTGTCAAACACAGGCTAAAACTGTTCCAAAACATGTACTATGTTTACTTTTCTTACAGGGGTCTGCACTTGACCTTCCCATTTTAAATGATATTTCAGGAGATAAGAAACTTCATGATCTTCAGGGAAGAAAATGCTAATATGATTTACGTCTTACTAGGATTAGGAGCCATTAGCATTAGCCTTTATGATTTCAAATAATCCTGACTAGTAAATCTGTCTGTGGACAGTAGAGGTGTGTGACCTGCTTCCTATTAGTAAGGGATGAAGGAACATTTGTCATTAGGATTTGTGGATTTTAAAATTTTTCCTCTATATTTTAGGGTT
This sequence comes from Dinomys branickii, assembly GCA_004027595.1. Classification (NCBI taxonomy): domain Eukaryota; kingdom Metazoa; phylum Chordata; class Mammalia; order Rodentia; family Dinomyidae; genus Dinomys; species Dinomys branickii. The sequence goes on along the minus strand of PVLD010005610.1, from coordinate 37,577 downwards.
GACTAGGTGTTGTCTTCCTCCTTTATTCAAATTCAGAAAAAGTGTCTCTGAACAATATCTGTAACTTCTGTAATCATAGACTTTTCTCATTTCCAGCCTTCTTGTACGTGGCTTTCCCACTGGCTTGTCTAGTTTTGAGTTGAGCTGGAGATATGGTGCAGAAGTTCAATTTAAGTCCCAAAGTTAGAACATTTACTGTATCAGTCTGAAAATTTCTTCCTTTTTCCCAATAACTGGCATTTGACATTGGTAATCACTAGTTTCTGCCAGTCTCTTATGCTTTCTGAAACGCGGTCTCTGTGATTTCTCACTCTGCTTCTTTTGTCAGAGTATGGCCTCCAGATTTCCATTTGCATTTATTAGAATCCAGAGCAGGGAGGCAGCAAACGGAAATGGGCACTCAGATTCCTGCAGTTCTCCTCTGTGCCCATTAGCCTCTTCCACCCAGCCTGCCTCCTGTCAGTCCGGCACCCACAGGTCAGCCGCTTCCAGCCGGCTCTCTGAATCCTTGGTGATACAGCTCTTACCAGCCCGTATGTGTCTGCTCTGCACCCTGATTTTCAGAGCACTGCTTCTCAAATTTTAAAATGTAAATGCCTTCAGCATCTGCTCAGATGTACATTCTAATTCAGGCAAATTTGGGTTCAGGAGGACTGGTTACAAGAGTCTGAATTTCCAGCTGCCTCACCCATGATGTGACGGTTGCTAGTCTGTACCCCATGCAAAGTATTGCCTCATTATTTTCAAGGTTTCATCCCAGATCAGTCCCATATCTGGACTATGTAACCTTTGAAATAGCAAAATAAAATCAAATTGTCCAACCTGGTCACTTCCTGAAACTCAGTCTCTGTGATTTCTCACTCTGCAATTTCCATTTGCATTTATCAGAATCCAGAACTAGGAGACAGAAAACGGAAATGGGCACTCACAGACTTATGTAAAAGTAATGTTAAAGTCTAAACGCTCCTATGTTTTTAATAAAACAAAGGGAGTATTTTCCTAGAGTGCACAAGTTTCCCTCACTACACTGCCCTATGGTGACAATTTCATATCTGCAAATCTCCTTATTACGTAGAGAGATACTTGTATGCTTTTCCCATAATAGATCTTCCCCCACACTCAAGAGGACTTCATTGTACTTTCACAGCATCTGGACATAGTCTTTGTACAGCAATATCCTTTCACTGTTGAAAATGGCACATTCTGATCGGTGAATATATTATGCTTAAGCAGTTTACCCCTTTTCATCTTATTTCCTCTCCTACTGTTACAATGTAACACATGCATATAATTGAGAAAACAGATGGCACTAAGGTGAAAGTTTCTCAAAGGTAACTACTTTCATACTTGTAAATTACATAAAATAAATTTTTGTTTTGTCTTTTTGAGACACGGTTTCACTATGCAGTTCAGGCTAGCCTTGGGCTCACTTTGTAGCCCAGGCTGGCCTCGAACTCACAAAGATCCTCCTGCCTCAGGCTCCTGAGTGCTGGGATTATAGGCCTGTGCCACCGTGCCTGACAAAATAAATTTCTTTCACATTTACTTAAGTCAATATTTACTAATTTTCTGCTATGAAGTGAGACACTCCCCATTCATTCCCTTATCTTTTCTCTTCCTCCTCCCAATATAGTTATACCAACATTTAAATTAATTCAACGCTTCTATTTCTGATTTTGAAATATACCTTGTGTGATGTGTATTAAATCATGTCAGTTGTCATTTGAGTAGTGTTTGTACTCCATAGTTCTTTTCAGCCTGTTTCTGTCTGTGTAACCCATTTGTATCTTCATATCTAAAATGTATTTCCTGCATGCTACGTATGACTGAATCTTATCTTTATCCAGTATGACAATCTCTTCCTTTCAGTTTTAGTGTAAAATTCATTCACATTTAACGGAACTTTTAATATCTCAGGGCTTAAATCTATGCTTTTGCTATTTCTTTTCATTTTGTTTACTTGTCTGATCTTGTTTTCTTCTTTTTCTACCTTCTTTTGGGTTGAAGGCTTTCAGTATCCGATTTTTTTCTCCAGTATTGAATTGTTTCTCTTTCTCAATCTCCTCCCTCTCTGCCTTACCCACCCTCCCCCTTTCTCTCTCCTTTCCCATCTCTATTTAGAGGTTGCTCCATTCCCTTGAGAGTATGAATCTTTACCTTACGGCAGTCCACTTCCAAATAATACAACACTTCACACTAATGCAAAAGCCTTTTAGAGCATGCTCCCATTTTCTGATACTCTTTGTCTCTGTTGTCATACAGCTTGTAAAACTGAAAAATGCATGCTATGATTTGTGCTTCAAAAAGTCAACTGCCTTTTAAAGTAACATTATTTTTGTTTTCTGTTTTTGTTTTTGGTGCTGGGAATCAAACTCAGAGCCTTGTGCTTGCGAGGCAAGCACTTATACCTCTGAACTATATCCCCAACCCCTTAAAGTAACTTTAAATATAAAAATGAACATATTTTAGTTATCCAAATATTTAAAATTTCCAGTGTTCTTCATTCTACTACACAGTTACAAGTATCTATATAGAATTGTTTTTCCTCTGCCTAAGAAGTTCACTTAACAATTTTGTAATGTATGTCTGTTAACTTCAGATTTTCTCACCTTTTGAAAGTCTATCTTGTGAGTATTTTTCCTGAGTATAGATTTCTAGGTTAACAGATTCTTCTTACCTCACTGTAAGGTATCTTTCTACTTTGCTCTTGCTTGCAACTTTTTAGTGACAGTTTTGTGATTAATTTTATTTGTGTTCTTTTTATGCAATTCTTTGCTCTTTTTGCGATGTTTAATAATTTAATTATGGTATGCGCTGGTGTGGTTCCTTGGTGTTTTTGCTGCTCTGATTTATTGAATTTCTTAGATCTGTAAGTTCATAAATTTCACCTAATTTGCCCGTATATATTTTTCTCTACTCTTTATAAGATTCCAAATAGTTATAATTTTTACTATTGTGCAACAGGTCACTAACAGTTGGCTCATATTTTTCTCCACTTTTTCTTTTTCTCCTTCAGCTTAAATTCTATGGCCATTTTCAATATCACTAATCTTTTCTTTTGCCATATCTTAATATTATAATCCTACCTAATGTTTCTGTCTATAAATATATTTTATTCATCTGTAAAAAGTTCATTTAGGTCTTTTTTATACCTTAATTTCTTTCCTAATCATTCCTATATTTCTTTTTGCATTTGAGCATATTTATTAATGCTTCTTTAGTGTCTATTTCTGGTAATTTTTTTGCTTTAAATTTTCTTAGCACATCTTTCCAGTATATTCATTGAGGGGACTGGTACATGGGTACACAGCACAGCTCTATTTCTTTTCCCACCCCGCCCACCTTTTTATCCAGTGCCTATTTTTTCTTTTGAGGTTTTCCTCCAAATTTTAAGAAAGATAAATAAACATATCCTGTTAAATCCACATCTATAGTTCAATTTAACTACTTTATATCTCCCTAATACTATCAATGGGATGTTTTAAAGAGCACTCTACCCTAAAGAACAACTTTTCACTCAGAGGTGCTTTGACTGGATTCACATTTTTAAAGGCACATGAGTCAGGTTGCATTTAAAAAACTAAGATCTAATGTCTCTGATTAAAACAGTTGTACTGTAAAAGAACCTTTTTTACCCCCATGTTCTTAGTACAACTGACTTTAGGAAATATTTTAAAATACTGTGGTATCTCCTAAGTAGATTGCTTATAAACTCAATGCAGGAAGGAATGAAAAATGAAAAATTTTAACTTGAAAGTGATTACTGTAAGGTTGAGGGGTTTTTTATACAATGTTTTAAATTCACTTTAACTTTTTCTTTGAATAGTAGGGACTTCTCTGGCCCCCTTAAAATCTTGTATATAAATACAATTTTTTAGCACTCCTTTAGTATTCAGGAAACTTCAAAGGTTTAAGGGTGCCTGTCTCTGAACCATCCCTACTAGATCTGTCTCCTAGGCCATCTTTCTGTCTCATCCAAGACAAAGCACAAATTTAATGCATTTCTTTTGATGCTGATATTTATGTTCTACCACAATAGGAGACAGACCTGCTCCATTTAGGGTGCTTCCCCTAACCCTCTGCCCATCTAGCTCGATCCAGTTTATGATTTCTGTGATACTATTTTGAGATTTTTTTTTACTCACAAATTTCTCTCAGTACTGGTCTAGTGGTTCTCAACATAGTATGTGTATTTACTGGACAATTTTTAAAGAGCAAAATGTTCCACGTGAAACAAGACTTAGAAGATAGTCCTTGATATTTCTGCAAGTGCTTCCAAAGTAATTCAAATATTTAAAACAACCACGCCAGCCAGTCATGGTGGTTCACGCCTGTAATCCCAGGACTCTTGGAGGCTGAGGCAAGAGGACTGAGCTCAGGTCCAGCTGGGGCAATTTAGAGACATTAGTGAGAACTTGTCTCAAAACAAAATATAAAAATGGGCTAGAGATGTAGTTGAGTGTTGACAGCCCTAGTTTCAATCTCCAGTACCAAAAAAAAAAAAAAAAAAAAACAAAGCCAGATTTTGAGATTCTCAAAGCAGAGTCTTTAGAAGTCCCACTTATTAAATACTGCCATGTTAGTATGTGGTCTGCAATAGGAATTTACATTTATGAGCTTGCTGATTCCATGTAACTACTAGATCCATGGGATAGGTGTTAGCACTACCCCTTGAGAGGGTATTTTGCAAATATAGGAGGTGAAATTCAGGTATATTAAGTCGTTTATCTTAGATTACAGATCTTTTAAGTTTTGGATCCAGGAAAGAATTGTGCACGAATGAATAAAGCCTCTGAGTGCCACGCTTCGTGCAGTTTCAGCCTCCGGGCTCTCAGGTCTTCACGTTTTTGGAGTACCCAAGCTCTACAGAGCCCAAATGGGCTTTCAACAATGACGAGCAATGAATTAATCAAATCATAGACTGACTAATAGATAGATAATCAAAAATGAATTTGCAGGACTTTGTCCACCCCCAGCCTTCCACTTTGGAAAAAGCAGAGGTTTTTTTGTTTTCGTTTTTGTTTTGTTTTGTCCTTTTCATGTTCACAGAGAACGTTTGGCTGGGAGGTGACCTTAGTGATACTTTGGAATTTCCTCTGATGTCATACACTACTGAATTGGCAGAATGTTATAATGACAAGTATAATTGCCCCCCTGCTGTCTGCTTTTTGTTTTCCTAGTGCTCCCCTAAACCTGGGTGAGCCCCTCTCCGTTTCACCAGCACTGTCAGCACTGCTGTTACCCTCGCTCCCCTTGTGTACCGTACTGGGCCACAGCAGCTTTATGAAAGATAAAAGGTTATTTTAAGACAGTCATCAGTGTTCTTTGCATTTCTATGTCCTGAGCTAACAATAGAAAACCCCGAGCTCTTTCTGTTCCAGTGTAGTCAGGAACAATTAAACCACCACATTTAACACACACACCTAAATGCAGCAGTAATGCCTATTGCTGAAATGCCAGTGCTACCCAAGTCTTGCTTCCAATAGGCTTTTCACTCCAGGTGACCATGAATAATGCTTTTCATGAAATATTTAAAATAGCAGTTTTTCATTGTATGCCGTGCTAACATTCTATCAAACCCAACCAGTTCACATAACCAAACCCACATTCCAATTCTCAGATTCTGTTGCCTTCGTTCACATAGGTGTCAAATAACATAACAGTTGAAAACTTGTCATAGGAAATGGAGCCACTAGAGCTGATTCTACAGAAGCAGATTTAATACAGGAAATTACTAAAATTTAGTGAAATGCATTCTAGTGTTGTCTGTGCTGTTTTTTTTTAAAAAAGGAACTAGGGCCAGGGATATAGCTCAGTGGCACAGTGCCTGCCTGGCAAGCATAAGGTCCTAAGTTCAATTCCCAGTACCCCCCAAAAAAGGAATGAGCTTTTTCACTTGAATGAGAAAATTTTGGGGGCAAGATATATGAAAAAACTGTAAATTTACAACATGCAAGTATCATATATGGCTACTGTTCATGATAGAAGAGAACTAAATGAGGTAAGACATATTATTGCTTGCTTCAATTTTTTGCTTAAAGATATATTTAGTTTTTTTACACTTTCAAACAATTTATTATGTATTTCAAAATAACTAGAAGAGTTCAAAGTTCCCAAAACAAATGATAAATGTTTGAGGAGATGTAAATCCTCATTTCCATGATTTGATCTTTACACATTGTCTACACAGATGGGATTACCGTAGGGCATCCCATAAATTTGTACAATTATTATGCGTCAAGTTTTTAAAAATCAACCTCTTAGAATTATTCAGTAGTCAAATTTCATACTTCCTCTCAGCTGAAATTCACAATAAAAGTATTTTTTCCTAAAGTATCTAGAGTCAGTTTTCATTTGTTATGACATTTGCATTTGCAAATTTGCCTACTTACTAAATGCAGCACAGACAGAGAAATCTCACATAATGAGAAAGGTCTCGCTGAGCTGAGGAGACAGAAATTAGAGATTATGGAGGGGTGAGTGACACTGTAGGGCAGAATTCTCGAAAGATGTGCAAAGAGCTCCAGAAGTCTGCATGTGGTCTTTTGACTCTTTGCGGGACTCTAAGCTGTGTACACATAGGTTACATAGATCAGGCTTGGCAAAGACCAATACTCAGGAATTCAGTGGAACCGAGGAGCACCACAAGTCCTGCATACAGCAGAGCTCTCCCAAGAGTAGAGGCCTGCCTGGAGCCATGCTACAAATGTAAAAATCAACCCCCAAATGGTTAAACTAGTCTATTAGTAACTTAGGTCCGTGCCAGAACAATGCTCAACACACTTCACTATTAAAAATTAATGAGTCATGATCCAAAAATGGGCAGCTGAGATGAATACACACAGATAAAGAAATACAAATGGCAAATAAATACATGAAAAAATGTTCAACATCATTAGTCATTTGAGAAATGCAAACTAAAACAACACTGAGATTTTACCTCACCCCAGCAAGAATGGCTACCACTAAGAAATCAACCAATAACAAATGCTGGCAAGGCTGTGGAGAAATAGGAACTCTTCTCCACTTCTGGTGGGAATGCAGACTGGTGAAACCACTGTGGAAATCAGTTTGAAGATTCCTTAGCAAACTAGGTCTAGAGGTCCCATTCAACCCAGCTATTCCCCTTCTGGGTATTCTCCCAGAAGATCTGAAAACATCATATCACAGTGATATATGTGCATCCATGTTCATAGCAGCACAATTTGTAATTGCTAAATCATGGAAGCAACCCAAATGTCCATCCACTGAGGATTGAATAAAAAAATTGTGGTACTTTTATATAATGGAGTATTACTCAGCTATAAAGATAAACTCGAGGCTTTTATAGGTAAATGGTCACAACTAAAGACCATATTCATAAGTGAAATAAACAAGACCTCCATGTGTAAGCAATGTATTGTCTCACTAGTGTAAGAACCTGAAAGAGTGAGTAAAAACTAGGAGGTATGATAAACATTGTGAAATGAAAAGAAAATGCTCAAAAGTAAAGGGCAACTGGGATGTGGGAAAAGAGAAAGGAAAGAGGGGGAAATCACGTATGTATGTATATACAGGACAGCTAACAGTGGTACTACTGTCTTCTGTTGCTTTACTGAAAGGAACAGTTAATGATTACTTGCTTGATCACTATTGCATGTCTCTATTTGTCTTCCTGAGCAACCACTTTGAAGATATCAATATGTAATACAATAACCATTGTTAATTTCCTACCACTTTGTCTGTAATTCAGTATTGCTTTTATTGTTCTTATGCTGTTTTGTAAATGGATGTCTGTTTGTTTTCCTTCATTTATTTTTAAAATAAATTTTAAAAAAATTAATGGGTCAGGGATGTAGTGCAATGATATAGCACCTCCCTGGCAAGCATGAGGCCCTGAGTTTGATTCTTGATACAAAAAAAAAAAACAATTTAGACACTCAGCAATGCAATATTCACAATATCCTGCCAGCTCATAAAGGAAAAATATGATTAGACACACCCATATAGTGTAACATATAACCTGGAGAAAAATCAGTGAATACAATCAGCGGTGTATCCAACAGCATTGCTATCAGTGGTTTTTGTTGTTTTTATAATTGTGTTGATGCTATATATTAAGAAAATTTTGTATTTTATAAATATTTTCTTCCTACTCAGAACTATTACATTCATTTACTTGTTTTCTTTATACATTTCATTAAAACCTCATAATCTTATTTATACAGGTTCAAACATTTTTTATTTTAAAAATTTAAAAAACTAACAAAACAACAAGGAAGACAAAATCAAAACAACAAAAACGATACATGACCTCAAAACAAAATGATAGGAATTAACAGTGGTTGCTACATTACATACTGTTATCTTCAACGAAGTTGCTCAGTCTGTCGGATATAAGAATGTAAGATTGATCAAACAGTCAAAGACAGTAAAAAGCAATAAAAAAAAAAAAGCCATTGGAAATGATGCAGAGCTTCACCATACAAGATGGTAGAAATTCAATGATGGTTCTTATACTGCATATTCTTGTTTTCAGATCAGTCATTCTGATTACCAGATTCAAGCATGCAAAATCGTTCAAGAAAAAAGAAAATTTTAAGCACTGACTGTTCCTTTCAGTAAACCACAGACATCAGCAATACACCTATCTCTACTATCCTTGTATATGCATATAAATTTTAAAAAGAAAAGAAAAAAACCCAAAATAACAAAAAGAAATACATAAACAAAACAGCATAGCAAACAATAAAAATGATACAGAATTTTAAAATATGGTGATAGGGTATTAACAATGGTTGTGATATTACATAAAGTCATCTTCAAAATAGTTGCACATATAGGTTCAAACTTTTTGTATTGAATTTTACAGAAAACTTATGTTCTTGTCACTAGTGTGAAGGGATTTCTTTATAAGTACATTTTGTGTTTGGTCAGTGGTGAGATAAATGTTCTTTGTTTTTGTACAGTAGTTTTTAAATTAATTTTAAAAGCTTTGAAATAGATTACTGGGGTTATTATAACACATCATCCCATCATGTGCATATTGTGATAATTCTATATCTTCTCTCTATTTGTACCTTTGTTTCTGGTTCATATTTTAAATGCTTTTGAAAACTTTTAGCATGTTAAATAGCAGTATTGATAACACAAGTTCTTATTAATCCTGAGGATAATTAGATTTTCTCTAATTACAACCCTTAGTGTGAAATGCCATAAATGAAGTCTCTGGCCTTATTGCTGAGTTCTGATCATGGGTGTGACCTTCCTGGTAGCACAAATTTAAGCAGATTTCTTGTACTCTCTATTCCTTACTTTCCACATTTTTAAAATGAACCTTATAATATGATTATGATTTATGTGATGATTAAATGATAAAAGTTTTGAGACCTTAGTAAACCAGAGTTAGTGTTTTAGTTCATCAAATCTTTCACACGTGTTCAATACACATCACTAATCTGGGTCAACAGCAATGTTCCAGTTTAAAAACATTCAACTCCTGAAGGGTAGTACTTCAGCACTTTCTTTTTTTGCCTTTTTTTCTTTTCATGTTGAATATATTACATTAGCTCAATATTTTCTGTTCCAATGTTTTCTAAAAATATTGATTTTTCCTTGGGGTTTGTATAAATTAATACCGCTTGTATTTTTGTAGGTGTGAGCCACTGGAAATGAAGTGTGGCTTTTCAGAAGCTCTAACTGCTTATAAAGCCTCATTGTTGTAGTTGATTCCTCCTCTGCCTGTGTGACATTCATCCAAAATGGATACTGCTGTTTATTTTGTTTTAAAGGTTGAGAATCAAAAAAGGTGACTGCCATGGTCAATTTCTGCCTTACTTCTAGGTTTGCTTACCTAGTACTAGGCGTGGTGCTGCAGGAAAACCTGACTACAGCATTCTGGAGCGTCCCTGTCTCTTTTTCTTTTTCATAGGTACTGTTTCCCTGGGGTGCCTCCTCCAATTCCAGATTTAAATTCCATCTATGTGCTAATGACGCCCTAATTTTTGCCTTCAGCTTTGACCTCAGTCCTGCTCAAATTCATGCATCCAACCACCTATTTGCTATTCATCTTCCTGTTCTGTTAATCAGAACATGTTTATATTTCAACATTTAGTATGATATGTGTTAACTTAAAATAGAAAATCTTTCCTGAAAGCAGATTACTATGGGGTTTCCAGTGCTACATTTAAATGTCTCATAAATATTTAAGTTTTAATATGTCCAAAACTGATTCACGTTCTCTAAACGTGCTCCTCACTACTTTTCTCCATTAGGATAAATGGAACTCTGTTCTTTCACTGGGTTAGGTAAAAATTTGAAGCTATGTATGACTTGTATCTTTCTCTCAAATTCTCCCCCACTACTTCACACAATCCCTTCAACTACCGTCCTTGCCTATGCCGTCACCACAGTTGCCCCGCCCCCACTCGGTACTGGGAATTGAACCCAGGGCTTGGCACTGAGCTACATTGCCAGCCTCTTCTTCTTCTTCTTCTTCTTCTTTTTTTTGACAGGATCTTGTCAAGTTGCTGAGGCTGGGCTGAAATTTATGATCCTTCTGCCTCAGCCTTCCACAGTTCTGGGATTACAGGTGTGTAACACCATACCAGCTAGACTTCCAAATATCTCCAACTTGCTCTAACATTATGTAATCTATTCCCAACGCAGCTGCTGTAAATTCTTTCATCCTAAAAAGCACAAATTAGTCTTTGCTATTAGCCTCAACTCTCCCAATGGCCTTAAAGAGAATAAAACTCAAAATTCTCATAATATCCATCAGATCCTCCACCTAAGCCGCCTCATTCACCTTGGAAGTCATCGCCCCTACTCTAGCCTCACGCACATCACAGTCCTTCTCCCGTCTCAGCACCTTTGCTTTCCTGACCTGCAACGCGCATTGCTTAGATGTCCAGGGTCTTCAGGTTTCTCTGTCTGAGAGAGCATCATGCCGTGTGAGATGGTCCTTGTCCCCCACTCGCGTGGCTTCCGGTCGGTTACCCCTCTGTTATCTTACCCCATAGACCATGCTTTAATCCAAACTATATCTTGCTTGCTTAATCACCTTTATTTCCTGACAGGCGTATGAATTCCACAAGAGTAGGGACTTTGTTTCTTTCACAAATATACCCCCTAGCATCTAGAAAAAATCCTGGTTTCTAACAAAGATTCAATAAATGCTTGTTGCATGAATGAGCAATGTTATTATGATGACCAGGATATACTGCACATTTTCTGTTCACATAGAAGATCTGAAAAAGACGTGAATATTTATCAGATATCTTCTGGGCACCAGTCCTGTGCTAGAGCATTTATACAAAGGTCCTGAGAACTCTAGGAAGCACATTATTCAGTAGCACATTATTCTAATTTCTGTTTAGAAATTAAAATATCCAGGGAGTGAAATTACACACAAGTAGAATGATTTTAGAAATAAAATAGTTTATTGAGCCCACTAATGCCTTAGTTATTTTTAACAAGAGGGAAAGTCCTGCATTTCTTTCACGAGAATAAAATAAAACATTAATACTTCGTTGGAAAGGTGGTATACACTGATATGTGACTGACTCTATGACTGCTCATTTGAGCACATTTGGGCAGAAGAGGGAAATGATGTAGTTGGTGAGGGTGTGGCACCAACAGCACCTGCCTGTCCTTTTGAACCAGTGTAGTTTCCATTTAAGAGCAAATAGAAATCATGTGAACCCAGCTGTAACTCTTGCCCAGTGTTTGGTACCTCTGTGATCTTTGGCAAGTTGCTTTGAATCTCAGTCACCTAGTTCATACAGTAAACTATTACTAAGTATCCAAGGCAAAATAATAAAGGTTATCCTTAGAACAGTATCTACCAGACCTAGAAAATAGCTAATCAGTGCTAGCCAGTGTTTCCTAGGGCTAGATTTTCTATTGTCAGAATTTTGAACTCTTTTTAATGAATGAGTGCTATACGTCAGTAACTAGACATTATTGCTGTCCCATCTGAGAAATCTGATATCTCGTTTCCCTACCTGTGTAAACTGAGAGGCTGCCCCCACTCTTGACTTCAAAGCTATTCTCGGGGGGTTGGGGGTGACTTGTGTCTGAGCTGGTCCTCATTTAAAGATACGTTTACACGTGTAATTTCTGCACATCATGGGATTCAGGAAGGTGGCTGTCCAGATGCTGACTCGTGAGCATTTCCTTTCTTCTTCTCCAGTAAAACTTTTATAAATAATTGTCAAATTTTTTTTTTTGGGTACCAGGAATCAAACTCAGGACCTTGCACTTGCCAGGTATAAGGGATGGCAACTCTTAGCATGTTATTTTAAGATAGAATAATTCTAATCTTAACGCAAGCCTCAAAATATGTCTTGAGAAACATCCCAGAGGGGTTGTAAAAAGTTAACTTTGCCCTGGAATGCTTCTCCAAAGACAAACCTTGGGATGGGGGTGTTTTATCCCTTCCCTGGCCCTAGATAAACATTGTAACTGTAAAGGAAGTGTATGGTTATCTAATGGGGGACACACAGAACAGAGTATAGTATATATCATTGTGATTGGGCTCATGGCTGGGGCCTGACCTGGTCACATGGCACAAGGAAAACAACTGTGGCCAGGGCTACAACATTCCAGTCTGTTACCATGGAAACCAAAAATGTATATAAGGTGGGAACAAAGGTAGTTAAAGGCCCACATTCCTGATAAGCAAGTCAGAGATGAGAGGTGACTGGTCAAAATTATTAAATTAAATTAAGTTAATAAAACTGTTTGTTCTACATGATTTCTTTGATGTTCTGTGGAATTCAGCCTGATTTTTGCCATAACACAGGCACTTGTGCCACTAAGCTATAACCCTGGCCCTGTCAACTTCTTTTTAAATGTTAGTGTGTGGTCTTATTTTCTACATCATGATGATGTAACACAAAGATGTTAAAAGAAAACAAAAATATAATTCAATGAGTCTCATGATTGCAAAATTTGGTTTCAAAATATAGGTGAATGAAATCCAGATTATATATAAATATATACCATACCCATACAAAGTATATTTATATACATAAATATATAAATAATAATATATGGATCTAATATTTAAACTTTCTAGGCCTATGACATTCTTTGAGGTCAGAGAAAGGGAATTTTTTTCTGATGAATATGTTTCTTTTTCCACCCTTCTTGCTACAAACCCACTAAGTTGCCTCCTTTGCCATTTCTGCTCAGAAATCCAGGGGAAAATTTTTCCTCCCATACATAAATTTCTCTTAATACAAGTTTTAAATTTGTTTTAGATATTTTAATCTTTGCCTAATATGCATATATAACTGGTTTTCATGTTTAACATTATAATGATTTAGCAGGGCTGTATTGATTTCTTACAAACTACCACAATTATCCCCTTCTTTCTTTTCCCTTTTCTCTTATCCCAGTTGCTCTTTACTTTTGAGCAGTTTCTTTTTATTTCACAATGTTTGTCATACCTCCTAATTTTTATTCCCACTCTCAGGTTCTTACACTGGTGAGACAATACATTGCTTATACATGCAGGCCTGACTTATTTCACTTATGAGTATGGTTTCTAGTTGTAACCATTTACCTATAAAAACCTTAAGTTTATCTTTCTTTATAGCTGAATAACATTCCATTATTAAAAGTACCACAATTTTTTTATCCAATCCTCAGTGGATGGACATTTGGGTTGCTTCCACGATTTAGCTATTACAAACTGCACTATTATAAACATAGGTGCACATATATCACTGTGAGATGATGTTTTCAGTTCTTCTGGGAAAATACCCTGAAGGGGAATAGTTGGGTTGAATGGGACCTCTAGACCTAATTTGCTGAGGAATCTCCAAACTGATTTCCACAGTGGTTTCACCAGTCTGCATTCCTACCATCAGTGGTGGAGAAGAGTTCCTATTTCTCCACAGCCTTGCCAGCATTTGTTATTGGTTGATTTCTTAATCGTAGCCATTCTTACTGGGGTAAAATGAAATCTCAATGTTGTTTTATGTATATATGTATATACAGGATAGGCAACATAGTTGTACTACTGACTTCTATCACTTTATTGAAAGGAGCAGTTAATGATTAATTATTTGGTCAATCTTGCATGTCTATATTTGTTTACCTGAGTAACCACTTTGAAATTATCAATATGTAATACAACAACCATTGTTAATTCCCTGTCACTTTGTCTGTAATTCAATATTGCTTGTACTATTCCTGTGCTACCTTGTAAATGACTATTTATTTATATGTTTTTGTTCTTTTACTTTTAAAATAAAAAAATAAACTAACATGAATCCTAATTTTTAAGAGTTCAAGTAAAAATATATATCCCATAAGCTTCTTACAGAAGAACTGATTTCAGTTTTGAAGATGACCAGAGAATAAGCCAGTGCACAGTTTAATACATGAAGCTCTTAGCAAATGAAGATTAAGAGAGAGCAACAGTGTGATAAAATGAAAACTAATAGAATAAAATTTGCGGTCAGATTATCTGGATTTTACTCATAGTTTTCCCATTTTTTTAGTTTATAACACTAGAAAAATAATGTAATGTGACAGCCACATTCTTCATTAGTAAATGGGAGTGGCAGTAATAACTACCAGAATGGCTCACATTTATTGAGAACTCACTACATGACTAGTAGCCTAATAGCATGCATCTAAGCACCTGCACAGATTATCCAATTAATCTCAGCCACAATATTATGATATTATTATTATTATTACGATTATTATAGGCAAGGTAGCTCAGAGCAAGATTAAATAACTAATCCAATTCACACATCTTGAAAAGTCACAGCCAGAGATAGAATCTCAACCTGGATGATATGCCCCAGGCAGTGTGTTCTAATTCACTTGTAAACAATACATTGTAAGACTTTTCTGAGCAGAAAATATAATGTGTACTTTTGGGTTATTTTTCTTGACATTATTCTTCACTTAAAGCATATTTCCTGTTATTCTTGAGTACTGGTAACGAAGTGTTCTACTTCAGAAAATATCAAAATATTTCTAACAAAAGAAATTTTAACAAAACAGATATTATGCAGATGCCAATTATGTATAAGAAATTATAAACAAACCCACAGAAGATGCTGGTGAATTTGGGGGAGAACGTGTGAGGGACAGTGAGGAGAAAATCTATTTTCTGCAGTCTCCCACATCTGTACCTGGGCCTCAGATCTCCAGTAGTTTCTTCAGGCTTGAGACAGAAAAACAGTCCTGTGTTTTTTATGGCGTTTCATACTGAGTAGAATCCCATTAGGTGAGATACAGCAGGTGTCAAGTTTCACATTTAACTTTAAGGCCCCTGAGATAATGAAAAACATGCTTTATTCATCGGTATGGGTAGAGCAAGTGATTGGATTCACCAAAAAACTGAATCTGTGATTTAAATAAAACATTTCCTTTACAAAAAATTTTCTCCTTCCCTGTCTTTCTCTTTAACTTATTTGAAAAACCTCATTCCAGTTGATATGGTTTGAAATCTTATCATGGCCACAGTGCTCCTTCCTGACCTGCTGGGCTCAGCCCTGAGGTCTCTCTCTCCTGTGTTCTGCTCTGTGGTTATGGGCCTGGAGCCTCCAGCCCACATATTCTAGATTCCCTCATCACCTTGTTGCCTGGTGGGTTCTGGAAAAGGGAGCAACAGCAGGAAAGTGAAAAGTGGGGAAGACCTATAGATGTCCCTCGGCTCTGGAGGACAGATTTGGGTCCAGACTCCGGGTGTTTCAGCACTGCTCAGGATGCCACACCCTTATCAGTGCCTCAGGATCAGCCACAGTGGCCCTAGAATTGCAGTCCGCCAGCGATGAGCTTCCCACCTCCGAGGCACCGCACGAGCCAGGATGCACAAGTGCCTGGTTGCCCAGCCACCCACTTGAGGATGAGAAGCTGCCTTATGAGAGTGCTTCCTCCGTGTTCCTAAATTCTGTCACCTCCTCCATCACACACATGGTTTTCCTCCCCACACCTGTCGGTGTGAGAGATGCTTCCTGCAGTTTCTGAGATTAGTGCTATTTCTCAGACTTTCCTTTGGCTTTTTTCAGCTTTCAGATACATGTAACTACTTTGCTGTACTAAAATCTCCTCTCTGAAATACTTGTACCTGTGGTACGCTTGCTCATCCAGGCCTGTGAAGAGGAAGATCACTCACTATCCCTGCCAGGATTAAATAGTCTTAGCAGTATCTCTGACTTCAGCCTTTATTTATGTTCTACTTGAACCCAGTGACCCAGTCCTGCCAGTTTGTCAATTTTATGGTTTTGCAGGTATTCTCCTTACCATCTAAATCACTGCCAGTACCTAAAGTCATCTGCCACTTCTTTACCCCTGGACTAAATAATTCTGAGCACAGACTGCCAATGGCTGTAATTCTTGTCTTTTTTCTCTGTACGATGTTGGCCAAGTCTCTGTCTTCTCCAAGTTTCTTCATCCTTGTTTCAAGCATCTGTTTATAGGTTTAATATACTTAGAATTAAATACTTATGTTTTATTTATTTTTATGTTGGGGATGCTAATGATGAAATGCAAGGCCCTGCACATTAGGAAAACACTACGTCTGAGCCTCATCCTCAGCCCCTAAATGTTTACATTTTGGGAAAGAACACACATGAAGAATCTTTCACAAGACAATGTTGTGCACATGGAAAGCACTACAATGTATGTGTTATTGTTGTTGTGTCTGCTTCCCCTCTTGTCTTCCTATCTTCCCTTAATTTAAACTGCTCAGTTTTTAAACTTAGTATTTCAAAAAATACTGTAGTCAGCTTGTTTTCCAGTGCAAGACATTTAATGTGCCTCTTTGATTCTCAAGCCCAAATTATTTCTATGGCAGCCTAAGCCCTTAAATCAGTGAAATGGAATTAGCGCTAATAACTAAAGCAGTGACCGTGTACTTAATAATAGTGCAATACTTGGATGTACAAGCAGAGACTGTCATGCCACTTAAGATTATAAATTATAATAAAGAAAGAATTTAGAGCGAGCCAAAGAAGCCCAAAGAGTGCAAAGTTCATGAGTTCAGGTATTAAATAAATCATTCTGGAGCACATAAGACTGAACTGAGTTTTGAGGACTGAGCAAAGATTAATAAAATAAAGGTGAGAAGGATAGTCACAGTCCATCCAAATGCGGTTTAAGATTCCAATATGAGAAAATATTCACTACTTATTCCCTGCATTCCTGGAATACCCTGGATAAAGTTCTTTCCTATTGAAACTCCATGGATTAATCATAGAAGCCAAAGAATCACTACGGTTTCTGAGGCTTCTTTCTCTTTACCGCAGCCTCTCGGTTTTTCTGATCATCCTCAGTGCTTTAGAGCAAGCTTAGGTACCTTGACAGCCATGAACCAGCTCCTCAGTTGCTCCCGTCCTAAAAAAGGTTAATCCACGCGTTCTCGCATATTTTAAGTTATTGATTTATTAGATGTTCTTTTGACAAAATAGAAAAACATTTTTGAGGTTCTTGAGCCAAAGAAAAAGAAGAGGAAGAAGAGGACAGAGAGGAGGAGGAAAACAAGCGACCCGCTGGCACGGCAAGAATACGTCTGGGTGTCCGGAAATGATGGGAAAGCAGGGGGAACAGGAAAGGCAACTTTATACAACTTTGAAAATTATAAATAATTTTGGTACTGTTACCGGTAAGAATCAATTAACGGTAATATGTAATATTTGGGAATTAAAGTTACATTGCAGAGGAGACATTACACTGTCTAGACTTCCCCCAGGCTAATTTACACAGTCTTACAGTTCTGGACCAGAAATTCTGGGCCTAAGAAAAGTTAGCACTTAATAGAGCTATTATAGAAAATAATGTGAAGCCACTTAACTATAAAGCAGGAATTGAGGCTCGTTTTTCAAATCCCTACATCAAAGCAGGACTTGGCATGCTCTAGCTGTGTATGAAGACATTACATTAAGACAAAGACCCAAAATAAAGAATCCAGTTCATCAAGCCCTTGGCTTATGTATTGGGGTTGGACTTGGGAACCGCTCGCAACTATCATTAAATAATAAGATACAATGTTGTTCAGGCATCAGGCAGAGCCCGTGGATCTCAGGGACTAACTTGCCCTCTCCCCGGTTAGGGGACGGGGACATACAGTCAGGCTTGGACACCGAGGTAGGAGATGTACTTTTGGGTTCTCAGAAACCATACGGGAATGGAAATAGCACAATCCTGCCCTGCGCTGTTTCCCGCTCTCTACTTTTGATCCAGTTGCTTGCTAGTGTGATGTTTATAGGTTTTCCAGCCACCTTTGGACCATTCCTCCCTGTGGTCTCAGAGAACGTAGGGGCAGAAGTCTAGAATCTTAACACATGGAGCTCTCAGATTATCCCTGGAGCTGTCTTGTCTGCCTCTGGACAGGCAGCCTGTGACATGAAAAAAATACA
Source organism: Dinomys branickii (assembly GCA_004027595.1). Lineage (NCBI taxonomy): Eukaryota > Metazoa > Chordata > Mammalia > Rodentia > Dinomyidae > Dinomys > Dinomys branickii. The sequence goes on along the minus strand of PVLD010005610.1, from coordinate 19,212 downwards.
AACTTCTCACCCTCTCACTGAAACAATTATGTATAGTGTTCTATAAACTGGGCCTATCATACACTTGTCTGAAGCTATCCTAACTTGTATACCTTAGAGTTGAAATTATATTTTTTGAGAAAATGCTCTTCACTGACACTCACATGGAATATTTACAAATATGAACATCAGATGCAGAGTATGACCAAGACAAGCCTGTGTAACAAATATTGGGTGTTGTTTTGAATAACTTTTTGCCGGGCCACTACTATTGTTCTGCTCTTATTTTGCTCCTTGGAAATCTTACTTTTGGGATCTCCTACCATGATTCATCCCCAGTGGCATATGTGGTGCTGGCCAGCAGCTGTATCTCTAGCTTTGTGGCACATGTAAGCCTGGTGCTCAGTACTAATGATACGATGATGCTCACAGGTACTGCACTGAGAGTTACCATGTGCTGAGCACCATTTCATGTTCATTTAGGTCTCTTAGCAACATCTAAATTAAGCCCATTAGGGGCTGGGGATATAGCTCAGTAGAATAAGCGCTTGCCTAGCAAGCACAGGGTCCTGAGTTCGATCCCCAGTACTGCAAAAAAAAAAAAAAAAAAGATAGGAATTAACAGTGGTTGTTATATATTGGGGCTGGGGATATAGCTCAGTGGAATAAGTGCTTGCCTAGCAAGCGCAGGGTCCTGAGTTCGATCCCCAGTACCACAAAAAATAAATAAATAAATAAATAAATAAAGCCCATTTTGCTGATGTAAAGTGAGTATTAAGCAAGAAAGAGAACTTTCCTAAATGCTCACAGATAGTAGGACAGCAGGGAATGAAAGGCAGTTCAGCTTTCTGCCAAGTTCATCTTCATACAGTGCACTGTAGCCACCACCTCAGAGAGAAAGTGGACCTTTCTGTCAGGGAAATTTCTCTCAGTCTTTACAAATTAGTCTGTTGATTGAATCAGTAGGAAAGAATGTGCAGGTTTTCCTTCCAAGACTTAAACAGCTTACTAATGTTATTCTTTATTCTTTGTGGCATTCTCCTTTCACACAACTAAGATTTTGTTAGCTTGTAGAAATAAATCTATAAAAACATAGTGCAGAAAACAAGAAAGTATTTATTCCTACATCATGTTAGTCTCTAAAGGACTTAAAGCTACTCAAACTCATAGATCCCTGATGGAATTTTTGAAAGTTATTTAATGAATAAGATAAGACCAGGGTAAAAATCAACCATAGAAATACATGCCACATCATCCTGGCTGGTTGATGGACATGGTGGGTCTCATGTTTGAAGCTTCCTGGCAAAGGAAAGATGTAGTTGCCTGCAAGATGTGTAGTGTTCATAAGCTAAAACCACACCAGTCATTTTAGAGCATAGCTTTTTCTGACACTGAGTAAATCAAGAAAATTATATGCTACCACTTTCCAAAACAGGAAGAGTACCTCCAAAAACTGATGGAGAAAGATGATGTTTTTGAATACCCTAATAATTTCTTCCTGGGTACTTTGTTTTTAAACAAAATCAGACCCTTTCTCAAATATCTACTAGAAATTTGACTTTGCAAACCTTTTCATTTGTTGTAAAATAATTATGATGACAAATTTTGGAGTACTTTTGCACATACGTTAAGATTTGCATCAAGCATGGTGCCACGTGCCTGTAATCCCAGCACTTGGGAGACTGAGGCAAAAGGATCACTGGGAATTCAAGGCCGGCCTGGACTACATAGTGAGACCCTGTTTCAAAACAACAGAAAAAATTTGAATCACTGTTATGCTCAAATTTTAGGGCATAAGTTTATTGATGTTAATATATTCTACTTTATGGAGTATCGGCATACAGAGAACATGTTGAAAACGTTATTCTAGTTTTAATGAAAGTGTGAGGTGTCAGAGGGCATGTATGAGAGTCACAGGTCTGTCATTTACTAACAGTAAGTATGACATTTGGATGCTGAGTGACTTCATCTTAAATGGTTTTCATTTGTGAAATGAGGATGATATCAACCACCTTGACTTCAGAATTAGATAAGCAGGCAATGAACAGTTGACATCAATGCCAGGACTAAACTAATGATCATATACTCTTCAGCAAGTTGAGTTTCTAGGATTTTGTTTTCTGACCTACAAAATGATGGAATTGGACTACATGATTTCTGATTACTTGTCCATATTTCAAATCTCATGGATCTTATCTCTCATTATGACTTGCTTACTATTCTGTATCTCCATATTTTATTGACATACATATTGTGTTTGATACCATGTATTATAATTTATGGTTGCATTTCCCACAGCCTGTTTCAGGGCCAAGCCTAACAAATAAAGGATAGTTAATAAATGTCATAGATAAATGAATGACTAAATGGATGACTAGTATTACACCATATAATTCAGAACAATAAGGTACAATGAAAAAGAGGAAACAATTATTCGTTTTAAGCTACATTTCAATACACAGTTTCAGAGTCATGATAAAAATAAAACAATAATTTTATTCTTATCTAAGTGAAAATAAAAAATATTTGGGTTCATCACTTTATAGTAAGTCAAGGAGGTATACAAATTTAAGTCTACAAACATGAATTAGTGCTCACAAATCCTCATATCACGGACTTATCCTATAGTCTTATCCCAATACAGCTCAATGGTTTCTGAGGAAGGTTTTAGGATTTCTTCTTCCTAGACAGTGTCAAAAATGTATTTTTCCTTCAAGTAAACTCAAGAAAACAGATTAGTTTTTGTTTTGTTTTTGCTACAGCCCTTCCAGATTTATAACTTCATAATCATCGTTAAAAATCATATGCACATCCATAATTTATATAGCTGTAAATGGAACACCAGGAAATGCCTGTCTCTATGTGCAATAGTTCATGAAAAAAACAAGACGTGGTTCTTGCTGCCTAAGGGGCCCAGACAAAACCCCACTTGGTTGAATTTTTCAGTAGGGCATTGTTAAAGCGGTTTAATACCTCTGAATTAAGTGAAATTTCAACTCTGTTGCACACCCTAATTCTCAAAAGAAGGTAGTACAATATGGTCTAAGAGGAAGGTGTTAGCATGTCACTTGAGATAATTTTAAATTATTCAAACACAATCCTGAAAAATTTAAGTTAACTCTCAATGGTGCCCTCATTCTGAAAATATACTTCAAGCACTTTTTTTTTTCTTTTCTTTTTTAGTTAAGCCAAAAGTCTATATTTATCAGGTAAAAAGAATACAGTACAAATCTCTCACATTCTATTAGATAAAACTAAACATGTCTTATTAATAAAAATGAAGTCTGAATCTGTAATATAGTTATTAAACCATGATAATAATAATATTTGAACTAATACTCAGTGTACTCTTAATGTGTCTTCTTCCACCAACATGCATATTTCACCCTGCAGCCAGAGTTCCATATTGAGCAGTGGTTTCCTAGTAACCGAAGCATTCAGTTCCCTGAGCAGAGACACCTTCCACTCACATCAGCCTATTGCACTTGCTGGAATCTCGACAAGGGTGCAGCCCGAGTCTCAGGTGTGGCTGCTTTTAACCTCTCTGGGTGGTGGGCCCTTCAGGTCCTTACTGAGCTCATATTCATATTGTGGCTTGTTTCTTCATAAAAAAAAATAGGGAGACTTTGGTCTAAGAATTGATGCGTATGGGGCATAGTTAGCAGGAATACCGGGAGCACTACATGTTCATCTTCTTGAAGGTTTAAGAATTTGAGATTGACGGACCCGGAATAATAACAGTGAGTGAGTAATATGAAGGATGTGAATTCTGTGTGTGTGTGTGTATGTGTGTGTGTGTGTGTGCGTGCGTGCGTGCGTGTGCGTGCGTGCGCGCGCGTGCGTGCGTGCGTGCGTGTGTGTGTGTGTGTGTAAGACAAAGAAAGGGAGAGGGAGAGGGAGAAGGAGAAGGAGAGAGAATTAATGTGTGTATGCAGGCCCCAGGGGAATCATGGCTAGCCATTCTTCTTTTCTGAAATCACAACAAATGAAAAATTGAGGACCGAAAGGTGACTACAGCAACTGGCTTACAGACATTTTTAAGGAAACGTTTAAAGTCTCATAGTAAATTCCAGTCACCCAAGTAGACATCTTGCTCCTTGGTTACTCCAGCAATGATAATGAGCATCACTTTCTAGTTAGCTCAGGACTTGTTAACCTACTCAACGTCTTTTGTTTTGCTTTGTTTTGTTTTGTTCTGTTTTGTTTTATTTTGTCTTGCTTTTGTTAATTTCAGTGCTAGCATTGAACCCAGGGTCTCATGCATGCCAGTAAAATATTGCTATTGACCTACACTCCCAACTCTTCATTCTTTGATGCCCTAGTGGAGCTACTGGAGTGCTATTTCCCAAATCCTTGCTACGATTAATGAGAAAGAATCCAGAGACCATTCATCATGGCTTTAATTCTTCAGTTTGCCTCGAAAGTACTATCAGAAAAATTTTAAGGGCAGAAAAATATTCTATTAAAATATCAAAAGGAAATAGTAACAATTTATTCAGTAAAAAAGTTTGAATATTACAATTACCACTTGCTATAGTTAATATTAATATTTACATATAAAGTATATTAACAAATATTTTATACATATGAATATGTATGTATGCAAACACAAAACCATACACACATAACAAAAGACTTTAGAAATACACAGGAGTTTCCCAGAAATCAATCCCTTAGGATGCTAAAAATACTTGACTTTTTAAAAAACTATTATAAGATTGTGAATTGCTCATACTTAAAAATAAGATAAATAGGTACCTTCACTACAGCACTCTCTCAGTCTGAATGATATGGTGGTGAAACTCCAACAGACATGTGTACTAAAGTACATAGTTATAACAGGATAACTCTAGTTCCCACTGCAAAGAAGCATTTTCCAGAATACAGCTTAATGTCTAACATAAAAATTCCATACCATCAGTCAAAAGAAAAATATATAGTCCTCCCAGTTTTCCTGGATTTATCCTTGAAGCCCCTTGGAGCTGAAATGTCATGTTGGAATCTGAGCCAATTTTAAGGCTGACTGGGGAGGGTAAGGCTATCAGAAAGAGATTGCAGGAGTAACAGATCTAGTTCTGGATCACCAGTGCACACCAGTTAATAATGAGTCATAAATCTCTCTTATCTGCTGCTGTTTCAGGGATGCTTACATGTCCTGTAAATAACACCCAGTTACTTAATATCTCCATGATTTATTTGAATAAGGAACTATATTTTTTGAGAGAATGCTGACATAATTCAATAATGGGGAATGAAGCCCTTAATGTAGGGAGAAAAAAGTTTACAATTATAAAAGACCACTGATTTTAAAGTACTTAAAATTTTAATATCTGTGCAACCAGTGAAAAGTATTCTGCCAATCCACATTTTGCTCTCTTAAGGCAATAGCTGGTTGGAATGAAAAGAAACAGAAAAATAGTAAAACTCACATTGCATTGATTTCCTTTTCTCACATCTCAATTCCATGGAGTACTAATGTTCCTCCATCTGAAAAGCAAATACTGACCGTTGATTGTATGGTGGCCGTGGTTATAAATACTGTGGATACAGTGGAGTCAGGATAGAAAAATGAAAGATAGCGGGAAAAAGACAAGGAAAACTGTAACTACGATTTGTACTTTTAGGAAGACTCTGACTTCCGGGACACAGTCAAAGTTTCCTAAGGCTATCAATGTTGATCTTTCTCTTTCACTTTAGGCTTCTTTCTTATCACTCTCAAATCACTTACGGATGCTACGACGTCTTATCAATTAGCTTAGTTGAAAAAATGAAGAGTGGGACACGGACCTTAAGGTAAAAGAACAGAAGGAGCAAATTAAAAAATACTTCAATTATCCAAAAACTGGACTTATGCCTATAAAACGGGCTAGTACCCTCCTGGGAGGTGTGCCACCTTTTCTTGTAGGTTTCCATCCCTTCAAGAGAAGCATAAACATTCCCACTTCTGGGAAACAGCACATCACTCTCTTGAGGGTCTCCAGTCTATTTCTTGGTGCACTTTAAACATTTTGCCTAATGAATCTTTTTCTGTCTCTTTCTGACTAGTCCTGAAAATTCTTTTTCTGTGATGGGAGTCAGCTCGCCTACAATTTCACAGGTAGGGTTGACTTAGATTCCTCCCTTCTGCTGTGGGAATCTCCTCAGAAGATATCCCGTGACACAGTGAACAATGAGGGGAGAACCTCTACAAAGATGTTGTTTTTACATGACTGAAGCCACTTTTGACTCTTATTCTCCTCTCTTCTCCCCGTTTTATAGGTTCATGCTGTGGAGGGTGACAGGCTTGCACACAAGCCCTCAGTCATCGATGAAAAAGTATTTGTAATATTTCTAACACTAACACACTTTCCAGTGTCAAAAAGATACTGATTAATTTTTTTTGGTTTACACAAAAATCATACATATCTCTGGGGTAAGATGTGATATACATATTTATTTCTATGCAACATAATGTTTGTATCTGTCTCCCCGTTTACCATTTTTCTGTGGTGAACACTTTCAAATTTTTCTTCTAGCTCTTCTGAATTATGCAATACATTATTGTTTCCCATAATCCCCTGTCTTTGCAATGGAACAGCAGAACTTGCTCCCTCTATTTGTAACCTAATACCTTTCGGGTAACTTCCCTTCGTTCTTCTCTCTCCTTTCTCCCATTAACGCCTGATAATTTGTTCTACTCCCAACTTCTAGGAGACTTACTTTCAAAAATTTATTGTTAACTTTTATGTAGAAGCCTAGAAATCATACATACAAATGGAGCATCATGCTATGTTTAACACACACACACATTACACAGTGTTTAAATCAGGTTAGACATATTTATCACCTCAAACATTAACCATTTCTTTATGGTGAGAACTTTCAAAACCCTTTATTCTAGCTTTGGTAAACATAAAGTGATTATTGTTTTCTGTAGTCACCTGCTGCCCAACAGCACATCCCACCTTCCTGCTCCTGCCTAACTATAACTCAGTGCTGACTGAGGAACACTTTCCCATCCTACCCTGAGCCCTGCTCTTCTCAGTCTCTAGGACTCACCACTGGATTCTCCACTGCTGTGAAATAAGCTACTTTAGCTCCCACGCGTGAGTGAGACCATGTGGTGTTTGCTTCTCTCTGCCTTGCTCATTCCACTTCATAGAATGACCTTCAATTCTGTTACTATTGCCACAGTACAGAATCTCGTTCTTTTTATGGCTGAATAGTATTCCATTGTGTACATGTGCTACATTTTCCTTGTCTACCCATCAGCTTATTAAAAGGGTTGATCCCTTCCTTACTGTGAACACTGCTGGAATAAACAGTGCAGCTGGTTCTTTGGCACACTGATTCAATTTCACTTGGATGTATACCAGGAATGGGACTGCTGAAGCAACGACAGCCAGAAGCAACAAGCATCCTCAGCTCCCTCCTCTAGGTTTCTGATGCTGTTTCCCCTCAGAAGAGAAAGTAACTCAGGCTCTTCGGAGAAACATCTAATTTTCAGGACTGAGGCAAAAAAAATACACAATTTGAGACTGGAGTATTTTATAGTGCCAGAAAATGAAACCTGGCATTATAAAACAGTGCCAGGCAATATAGCTTGAGTCTTTAGTTTTAAAGACTAAAAAAGAAAAGAAAAAAACCTTCTGCCCTGTGTTGATGAAAGATCTCAAAGAGACACAAGAACACAACAAAATAAAAAAGTCATACTTTATTATAAAGTATGAAATAATGTCCATGACTCCATAATAACATAAGTGATTCAATAAGTGAAAGAGAAGAAGTACACTCCCAAGAAGAATTTTAAATAATTTATGTACACTAATTAAAATGTCCACTTTCAAGGGGGAAAGCATAAATACCCTACCCCTCATGTGCTTCGTGACTTCTTCCCACAGAGTGCAGTATGGAAAGCAGGAGTAAAGGCAATAAACGGAAATGTCTGGCAGACGTTATGTAAGTAAGGTGATCAAGATCAGCCCCGGCAGTAAATCGTGCTGATTCCCTTGACACAAAGTGAAGGAAATGGCCCTCTTTTTTCTTGGGTAAATCAGGTACTCAAGCGCAATCATAAGAAAATATCCTCCCACATCAAACTGATGGATGTTCTACAATGATGTAGATTAACTAATGGTCAACTTGTAACACCCTGCTGCCCTGAATCAGCATGGCGCTTGGTGTGGAATCCCCAAAACCATGAAGGGAGGACTGGAGGGGAAGATGGTGATATTGATTCTCCTGGAGAAGCTCGTCACGCTGGCTTTCCTGAACTCAGCTTTCTCGTTGTTGGGGGAGCTCAGGTCCTCCCGATCACTGACTTGGGGAAGCTGTGGTTCTTACCTTAAGTATCACTCCTGGCTCCAGTGCAGATCCCTCAGCCTGCTAGCACAGATCCTTCACCCCACTGGCACAGACATTCTGGCTTCCACCACTGGCCTTTGGGCCTGCCCAGTGCAGATCCTTGATACAGACTTGCATGAGACATTTTCGTGGGCTCTAGGCCTCCAACTAGACTCATATTAGACACTGCCATAGGATCCAGGCCCTTTGCTGGATTCTTTGAGCTTCCAGGATGTGGACAGATTTCCTGCACTCTTCTGACTTTGACTTTTTGAGCGAATATTATAAAATAATCCTACAAATTGTGTCCTGTATTAAGTCCATTTCCTTGCAAACCCTGACTACAACATACAAATACCTAATCAAAACTGTCAAGGTCATCCCCCCCCCCCAAAAATAGCCACATTCAAGAGACTAAGGTGATCCAGCTATGAGATATGATGACCAAATATGATGTGCTATTCTGAATGGGACTCTGGAAATAGAGAAAGATTTTAAGGAAACCTGAATAGAGTATGGAGTTTAGTGATAGTCTGGTGACAATAGCCGTTCACTAACACTCACAAATGCACCATACTATTGAAGATGTTAATAGTAGGGAAAGCTGGCTGTTGGTTAGATGGGAACTTTACTCTTCTCACAAGTACTCTGTAAGTCTTAAGCTGTTCTACAGTTAAAAGTTTAACATCATCGCAAAACAATCTAAGATAGTTGAGTTTGTTAGTAAGGATCCAAAACATACCACCTGCCAAAGAATTACCCAGTGTTCATCAGTGCTCTTGGAGACCTAACTTGGTTCTCAGAACCTATTTCTGGGCCAGATTGTCCAAGTCAGTAAAAATTTTACTATAGTGTAGTCAGAGGTTCTCAGCTGCTTGGGCTTAGGCAGAGTCGGGGGAGAGTTGGATTTAGATTTAACCTGGGTGTGGATTTTTCCAGTCTATAGTTTTGAATCTGGGGAATTGAAAATGTGCAATAACTGTAATCACTACTTACGAGTCAGGCTGCAAGTCCACTTGCTCTTGCCCATGACCCTGAATCTACAGCAGTTTCAGAGGATTTGTGCCTATGACCCCAAAACATAACTTTTCCTTCTACTTGTCAAATTAAATATTGTTTTATAGGAACTGAGGAGGTCTTAACACTGAGCTCTGAATTTTTGTTCTTTGTGTATATAACCTATACAATTTAATTTTTGCTGATAACATGTCATATTTTCACATAAAAAATAAGAATTTTATTGTGAAGTGCTGTAAAATAAGGATTGGGCCCCGTAGAGCCACACCCCTTTAGTGAAGGTGACTTTATGCTCTAGCAGGCTTCCTCGCAGGGAGCGACAAACCATGAGTATTTTAAATCAATGGCGAGCTCAACCCATCCTTTATTTCACAAAACATGAATCTGTTTTAATCTCAAGACAAATAAACAGATCAAGATAATGCTACCCACTGTGCCTAAGAGCAGAGCTGCTCCGAAAGATTCAGTTGAAGATCATGCTAATGGTGAGATCACCGGTAAGCTTGTGTGTAAAGTCCTGATAACCTGAATAAGCCATGGGGTTTGCTGTCTTAGCCAGAGAGCTGTTGGCATTAGTGTCTCAAAAGTGGCACCAGTCAATTCACTAGCAAAATAAGAGGTTAGCTCTTTTCTATAGAGGATAAGCACAAAATGAAAAACACTTTTTTAATGGAAGGAGTGATTTTATTACTGGAAAATAATTTTGGTTAATAAATCTACTGATGCATGAAGGAACAGGAAAAAGGTTTTATGTATGTGACCTACACAACTAAATTTTTACTGACAACATCTTGTATTTTTATATCATAAGATAAGAATTTTACTGTGAAGGGCTATAGGGTAAACACTGAGACACGTAAGGCAATAACCCCTTTAGTCCCTTTAGAACTGGAGGAACTATGTATAATCTGTTAGCTGTTAGATGGGTGATTCCAAGGTAGGAGACAAAGAAGGACAGACTATAAAGAATTTTTTTTCACAGTTTAAATCAGAGAATTTTAGCATAGATGTAGAACATTTACCAAAAACAAAAATTTATACTAGAAAGGAAATGAAATTAACTTACAGAAAATATTCAGCGAGTACCTAGAAATGGTTATTTGTTTCAAAAGAGTCTAAGATTTTGACACAGTCACATAATTTGGATTTTTCCCATTTGATTATCAATACTGTGGCATGAATATTTGAGGGGGAGAAAAATGACAGTTAGTCTCCATATTCTCCCCAGTGGATAGCTCTTTCGTTTAAATGATTCACGAGCCCTTATAATTATGTAAAATATGTCCCAAAATATAAAAAGGGATTGCTGAGATAAAGAAGTATTAAATGTCACTGTATATTAAAATGTTACAGTCTGTGTAATTTACTTGAAAATATGTCCAAATAGCGTGACACTTTGTAATAGTTAGGCTAAAATACAGGCCTGGTATGTTACATTCAGATATTGTAATCAGGACGCCTCACTGGAGAGGTAAAGGGAGTCTGGGAGGCAGCTAGAATTGTACAGGAAGGCTCCTCGCTCCGGGAGCGACTACTGGAAAGAGTTTGGTAGGTATTTCATTAATTAGCATAACGGTGGAATTAGTAACTTACTTCTCAACACAGAAGAAGTTAAAAATAGGCTGTCAACAATGAGTATAGTAAAGCTAAAACTATGATTTTTTACTAAAAATCATTTAGGACAGAGGTTAGTACACTAGTATGAGGGTGACATCCAGCTTCCCTATGTTTTAGTGTCACCCGTGGGTTGAGAGTAGTTTTTAAATTTTTAGATGATTAAAAAAAATCTCAGAAGAGTAATACTTTTGACCTATGGAAATTAAATAACACTCAGATTTTAGTGTTATATTAGAACACAGACAGAGTTACTTGTGTATTACTTATGGTACATGTCCACAATTATTTGGTAGACAGTAAAATAGTAAATAGGGTAAGTTTTTGGGGGCATACTGCCTGCTAGAACTACTCAGTTTTGTCATTGAAACATAAAGTTAGCTATAGGCAATCCAGAAGCTGTTGATTGTGACTGTGTTACAAGAGTACTTCTGATGAATAGGACTTGGCCTTGGTCTGTTGCTACTCTGTACCACAACAGTAGAGTTTGTTTAGCTGCAACAGAGACCCGAAAACCCTAAAATATTTCTTAATCTGATGCTTTACAGAAAAAAAGTTGTCCAGCACTACTCTAGAATATCAACCTCACTTTCTCATCTGTACTTTCAGAAGTAAAAACAATGCCTGGCACATAGTAGGCACCTTAAGGTGTTGTTAAGTGAATGAATGAATGGTGAGCAAGAAAGCACGTGCAAACTCAATTGTGTTTGAAAGCTTGCTAGTCCATCACAGAGCCCGTTCCATTATGGGGCAGTCCAGAAAAAATGCTACCTGAGAGAGAAGTTGAAACCTGTCTGCCTGTAACTTCCACCCAAGATCTCAGTTCTGTACTCTGTGGCAATTTATAAAAATCTACTGCATTTTCACCTGCAGCTTCATCAAATATTTGAAGATAGTTTTCATATTTTCTGATTCATCTCTTTGCACTGAATTATCTACAGAGCATCTTGTAACTTCTTCTTCCAATGTGGCTTTTTAGCCCCTTAGAAAATCAGTGACCCTTAGTAATCATCCACAAATCCTTTCTTTGTATTTAACACTGAGCAGGGTGCTAGGAGCAAAAGGTCAGCGCGGCCAGAATCTGCTGAAGTGCACTGAGACACAGGTGTTAAAACACGGCTTTGTTCTTCTTCAGATGTCCTGTAAGTGACATTCTTTGCCAAATGCTGAGAGGTATTCACTCTTCTTACATGAAGGGCAAACATTATACTGATCAAGCCATCTCAGCTTTATTCTTTCTATCCTGTAGATAGCTCTCTAAACTTTGAAGAGATATATAGTTATTCTTAAATAACTTCTTTATTAAGCAAAGTTGTTTCTTTGAAAAGTTGTGCTCTATTAATAAGTAACAACTAGTAAGTTTGATTGACTTCTGTTTCCTCATTGGCATATTTGTGTACATGCCTTTTCTACAAGTGTTACACAAGTGGATGTCTTGATTTTTATATCTAACTTTTAGAAATATTCAGTGTATGGTTAGTTGCATTACAGATCCTATAGCTACATGCACTTACCCATTTGCTGATCTGCCCAGTGGTTCTCCGCCACAGAACAATTTTAAGTTGCTATACTCTGTCCTATTACAGTGAGCTGAGAGAGGTAAAAGCATTTCTAACCTAATGAGACATCTCTAATACAATGTCTAATGAGACATTTCTAATACAATCTAAGTACCTTTTCAGCCAGTGATATAGCTCAGTGGCACAGTGCCTTGCCTGGCAAGTGCAAGGTCCTGGGTTCAATTCTCAATACCCAAATAAAATAAAGTAAAAGACATGATGACAAAATACAACTTATAAAAAAATAAATAAAGTATCTTTTAAAACAGATGGGCCATTCTGCAATTTGGTTAACCAAGACACATTGAAAAATACAAATATTACTTTCATGTGGAGTGCTAGACAGAACTGCAGGAGCTATCTGAATCTAGTGGAAGGCAAACATTGTCTTCAGGACCCCACTGAGATGATCTCCTACTGTAGTCTTGAGTTTGGCTCTACTTACAGCGTAAGATGCTCTACTGTTTGATGAATTCAAACATAAGCCAGTGGGGGTAAAGTGCTATAGACACATGAAACATCTGATGGATATATAACAAATGTCTTTTCCTTTCATCACCAACAAACATAGAGTTCTGAGTCCTACAGATAATAGGAATGAAGAATAGGAAGGGATTTCTCAGGACTAAGAATCTCACTGGTAACACCTGGGGACACATTGGACAATGTGGACAAGTTCAAAGAAAAACATTTGATAAACTATTCCAAGTGTTCAATATGTGGCTACTATTTCTCTCCTATCGTTTTAGTTTTTTTTTTTTTCTATATTTTTGGAGCAGAGTTAAAAACAGGAATTAATAACATTAATAATTTGTTTGTTAATCACTTTCTTTCACACCATTAATTGCTTTTACAGCAGCAGGAAATTTGCTATTAATTGCTTTCTCTCAGTGGGGGTAATTTTTGCCTAACAAGGAAGATCTTATAATTCTGGAAGCATTTTTGGTTATTATCATGGGGATGATGCTGCTAGCATGCAGTGGGTAGAAGTCACAGATGCCATGAAGAGTCCTACAGTGTGTTGCTCAGTGCCTGTCCTTCACAGCAAGGAATCATCCAGCCCAAAATATCCAGAGTTCTGTAGTTGAGCAACTTGTGTCTATGCACTAAACAATTCCTATTTTCTCTGCATTTATTCAAAAATATATATCAGAAATCTTCTAAAGAGAATGTCATACTCTCTGTCTCACAATCACCACTTTTGTATAGTTCAATTAGTATAATGATATTTCTGTAGTGCTTTAGAAATAACAAGGTGTTTTTATCTGACATCACACTTAACCCTGATGTTGACACTGTAAGTAACATATTGTTTGCAGGGCCCCATTTCACAGACATAGATACATTTTACCAAAATCATTGTTCAGGAGAAGACCCAAACCAAAAACCTTTGACACTAGATCTCGTGCTTTCCATTGCGTGCTGTTCAGCTTAGCCGCATTCTATTATCAGGAGCAAGGGCCTGGTCACCTAAGTCCATCTAGGGAAATGGGTCTCAAATGAAGATATGAATGACAATCCCCCAAGGGGATTTCCAAATGTAGATTAAGACCCCATCAAGCCTACTGTATCTGACTGTGGACAGGGCCAAGACTCTGGCAAAGAAAATCTATTAAAGGTCTTGGTAGTGTGGAAAACAGCAGGATCACTATCATACAGCTTTTGCATCTGCGTTGTAGTTCATTCTGGTATCTTCTCTCATTTTTCAAACTTGTCTCTGTGGCCGACTCACAGCATTTTCCTTGTGGACTCCCACTTACCGTAGTCCCCTGACAGCTGATCTTAGGCTGTAGGATCAGTATAGATGACTTATGCATGTGCTTTGCTATGCAACATTCTCCTAATATGTCACAGCGCTGTCTCTGCAGACAACATGGACATTATTGGGCACTGGTTAGACATGCAGAATCTGCATTTTATCAAGATCTCCAGGTGATGCACATTCAGGGTGGAATGGGTGTGTTAGTAAGACAAGTACTATGTGACAGCACTTACATTAGAATGCTTGCACTTGAGATGGATGTGTTCCTAGAAGTTTGAAGCAGTTTGATCAGCTGCAATAAATACCTAGAACAATGGAAAACAAGAAAATAAGTCCAAGTCAAAACAATGAGGTATCAACAAATGAGTAATATATGAGAGTTAATTGAAAAAGCACAGGGTTGGGAGAGGGTGAGGATGAGCAATGTGTTGGTTTGGGACTTGTTCTACAAGGTTAAATAATAGAACACAGGACACATATTTTTAAGATTATTTATAATAGCCACCCAAAGAATGATATACAAAAGAGTGCAGAAAATCTGTCCACACACTAAGACCAAGGAATCCAGCTGAGGGCCTGGATCCCATGGAAATGTGCTGCATGAGTCCAGCTGAAGACCTAGAGCTCATAACAATGCCTCCCACAAATCCAGCTGGAGGCCCAGAGCCCATAACAATATCTCATGAAAGCCTGTTTCACACATCTGCACTTCAAAGTCCCAAAGGTCAGTGGTGGAATCTAGAAAGTCTGTGCCAACAGGATGAAGGATCTGTGCCAGCAGGCTGAGGGATCTGCACTGGAGCCACAAAGCGATGCTCAGAAGAACCAGAGCTCCCCAAAAGGTACCACAGCCATCCTCAGCAACAGTGAGGTCCCGAGCTCCTCTGATGATCAAGATGGCAGAGTTCCCAACAGGAAAGCCAACGCAGCAAACTTCTCTAGGAGACCGGCAGTGCATCATCTTTCCTCTGGAGCTAGGAAGCGATGCTCAGAGTGAGGACCAGGGCTCCCCCAATGTGAACCAAAGCCATTCTCAGTGCCAGCAAGGTCCTGAGCTCCTTGGAAAATGCAAACAGCCAAGTTCACCAGGAAAGTCAGCCTGACGAGCTCCTCCAAAACAACCAACAGCTCCTTACACCTTCTACCAGTTCCCAACAGCCTCATTTCTTCTCCTGCTCTGCATCTTATGCTGCTGGCAACAGTCCCCAGGTGGGCCTCCCACATCCAGCACCACGCTTACTCGGTTCAGCTGGGGTTTATAAGTTGACTACCAGTTGTCAATCCACTATAAGCAATCAAACAACATATAAATAAATATAGAAATATTTCAAAAATGTCAGAACAGGATGTATCATCCATGTAGACAAGAATCAATATAGAATCTTCAATCATTTTAAACATGTAAAAATAACATAATCTACCAGTTGTCAATCCACTATAAGCAATGAAACAACATATAAATAAATATAGAAATATTTCAAGAATGTCAGAACATGATATATCATCCATGTAGACAAGAATCAATGTAGAATCTTCAATCATCTTAAACATGCAAAAATAACATAATCTATATAATGCTTTTGCTGATATTCAGCAAACTGTCTGATACAACATAAAAGCAGAAATTTTTAAAATGCTAAGAATGAGGTTCAAAAAAAAACATTTTCTAGAAAAATTAATGTTGTCTTTTCCTACAGAGCTCCACCTTCTTTGAAATTTTGGGTAAGAAATTTATTGTGACCCTAAATACTACATCAGAAAATGGCCAGAAGATTGTATGACCCTTTTGGGAATGATTTCTAAAGTAGGGTTTTCTAAGAGACTAGGCAAACAAGAACATTTCCAATTGTCAATTCTTATATCCACCAGATAAATCCAGCCCTATATTAGAAACTCAAGCTGTGACCCCCCTCCTTGTACATTAAGTATTCTTTCAGTAAAAATAATGATTCTGAGATTGGATTTAGATGACAATTGCTTTTGAGTCAAAATATACACAAAGGGAATACTGTACCAATTACTCTTGTCCCAATTTTTATCATAATATGCTGATTCTGCAGTGATTTTTTGCCATCAAAATGTATTTTTAGTGATTTTAGAGCTGACTTACAAGACACCAAGTGCAGGTGAATACTGTTCCAAAGTATGTCCTGTGGCCCAGCCCCACTCTTTGCTTCATGCATTGACCACCTTAACTTTCATCTTGCTGTTTAGTTTAGGGGCTTAAAGTTCAATCATAGTGAAACTAAGATCAGAGATTGGCCCTCTGGGTCTACCTGTTGCCTTCACTGTCTTTAAGAGCCATACTTGTTGGACCATGTTGCAGCCATCTTCCGTTTATCAAGAGAGGAAAACGCAGAACGAGTAGGAATCACGGAAAAGCTGTTCCAACTAATAAGAAATAACTTGAGACACAGATGCAGGTATGTGTAAGTTGAAAGTCTCTTCCAAAACCTAAGTAGAAATGTAGCTGCCCTTGTAACAATATAAGACCTGAGATCTTTAAGAGGTGATTTGGATGGACCCCATAAATGAATTAATGGATGACCTCATGAATGAAATAATGCTGTTATCAGAGAAATGGGTCAGTTATGGTAGGAGCAGATTCCTGATAAAGTGGAAGAGTTTGGCCCTAGTCTCCTCTTTCTGTCGTGCTCTTCTAACATGTTGTGGTGTGGCACTAAGGCCCTCACCTGATTTTGGTGCCATGGTCTTGGATTCCCACTGTCCAGATCTGTGAGCCACATAACCTTCTATTGTATATAAATTTCCCAGTTCGAGGTATTTTATTAGAGCAACAGAAAATGGGCAAAGGCAAAACACAATTTTTTAGCATACATGCCGCCACTCTCCCTCCTGCAGCTGTGTTATGGAAATCACCAGTCAATTATGGTTTTGCTTTTCTAAGTATAGATGTACTCAGAATTATTCCCAACTGCTACCACTCAAGCATTTTGTCATCCTTTTCCTTTCCATCTTGATAGTATGTCAAGAAAATCGCCTCTACATACAACCAACCTTTATTACTGACTTCCTAAATTGAGTGGGCAGAAATTGGACAGAATTGCCTAACTGGGTTTACTATGAGCTCAGTTATTTTACTGAAAATGTTTTTATTCAGCATAGAAACCAATTTTTCCTTAAAAATTATGCCCATGGTATCATATATTGTGTGATCTGCTTCCTATGGTGGTAGCTAATATTAAAATATCACTTCTTATAGAAACATCAGAAATTCCATTACTTCTTGGAACTTCTTTAAGTAATGCAAAAACTATTAATAAAGAATTTCTTAGTCCACTACAAGTAATGACACTTGTTCTGCAGATAGATCTTTTAATCAGCACTGCACCAACTAGGACTTCCATAGCAATGCACACCACATCCAGAGGACCTAACGAATCTGGGTTGGCCCATAACCCCAGCTGGGTAAACAGGTATCTTCAAAGAGCTCCGAACAAATAAATCAATACAGGGCAAAAGGCAGCAAATAATTTTTTAGTTATTATTTTCAAGGTACTTTGCCTGTTACTGTGCAGAGTATTAGATATTAAAGTGGGCCTTTCCCTACAGAAATTTGTAATACATTAAAGGAAATATCACCTTTAATTTTTAAAAAAGTTATCTATGCATCATAATGATAAGTAAATTATTAGTATAAGCCGGGAAACCAATTATTTTTCACAAAGGAGGAAATTTCTACTTTCCCCAAATGTCCAGATAAAGCCATCTTACTGTTCCTGGTGATGAACAAAGTTGACTTCTTTTCAAATCCAGAATCTCCCATTTACTAGCTCTGTAGACTTGGGAAGTGTGAGATCACTGAGTATCTCTAAGCAGTGGTTTCCTCACCTGTACAATAAGGATGATAACAGCCATCTGGTAAGACTGGAAGAAAAATTAAAAGATAATGTAGAGGAGGGGTTTAGCACAGTGCCCATCATTGTTCTCAGTTAATATTGCATACCCATCCTGTTATCCTGCTGTTAGATACTGTGATAGTCAACTGTTGTGTCAATGCAAATAAGAAGCCCCTGACCAAATTAGACAGGCATAGTTCTGAGTGTGGCTGAGGGGATTCGCTGCAGACAAAGACCCACCCAGGGCAGGCTGTCACCCGAGTGACATAAATGAGAAACAAAGATGGAAGTCTCGTTTCTGATTCTCCAGAGGAGCCCCAGTCTTCACCTTCACCTTCAGGTCATCCCCTGGCTTCTGCTATAGGCCCCTCAGCCTCCCATCACAGACCCTTCAGCCTGCTGATACGGGCTCTCACGGGACACTGCACTGAGCTCCAGGCACTTGACTGGACCCTTTGGACCTCCAACGCACAGACTGACCTCTTCCACACATGACTCTGCGGGCGGCCATTGTAAGCTGAGCTTGTGAAGTCTCATGTATTTGTGCATCTTGCATGAAAGCTGCTTCTCTAGCAAACACTGACTGATACACACACTCAGCTGACTAAAGAAGCTGAAGCAGAGGGGTCATCTGGAATGCTATCCTTACAACCATAACTCACTGAGAGGTTCTCCAGGCAATGGGCCTCCCTGTGATTTGATAACCCTGTGGAAGAGTCAGTGTAGGCTAAGGTAAGCTAATTTAAAACTTGGAAGTATAATACTTTCATAGTAGGAGATGTGTAGTACTTTCATTTTTTTGGTACAGGAATCAAACTCAGGACCTTGCACTTGCCAGGCAGACACTCGTGCTGCTGAGCTACATCCCCGGCCCCAATATTTCCTTGATTAGTCTGTAGATGTTGGATAGGTAGGAAAGAAAATATAAGCGGAATACCATCGGACACAACATGTCCAATAAAAAATTAAGAAGCCTATTACAGTGGTCAGCACTGGGGAGTCACAGAAAGCCTTTTTCTGTTGACAGCGGATGAGCAGCTCAAAGAAATAGCCTCCATATTAGGAATGCACTATTTCAACTGAGTTAGACGGCGTACTT